>JAVTVY010028640.1:0-12778 GCA_036873755.1 Hanleya hanleyi
CGATGGGCCCGGTTTCGTTGATGCTGGAGAGCGAGAGATGCTCCACCCATAATCCTTGTTCGACACTGGTTTGTGTGGGCGGCACGGTCCACAAATCAAATTCACTGTTGGTGGAGGGGCAGGACTCGGCGTGGATTAAGGCCATGTTTTAAGAAAAGATATCCTTTGTCTTCTTCGATGTGCGTCGTCGCTGGGTCGGTCGTCGACTGGTGCGTGGTCTCGGTGGGGCAGCTCTTTTATTCCCAACGGTGCGTTGTGCTTTGGCCACCAAGACGCCTTCCCGCTTCTTTGGCACGCCGTTTCACGGATTCTTTGGGTGCCGTACCCCCCAAGACATCACCGGCCACTTGC
The DNA here is from genome assembly GCA_036873755.1 of Hanleya hanleyi. NCBI lineage: Eukaryota > Metazoa > Mollusca > Polyplacophora > Lepidopleurida > Hanleyidae > Hanleya > Hanleya hanleyi. Next base: position 352 of record JAVTVY010028640.1, read on the forward strand.
AGTCCACTGCGTACCGCTTGTTTGCCGATTGCTTTCACCCCACGCGTCACCAAAGGCAGGAACGTTTTGACGATGCTGCCGAGTATGTTCCCCAGTCCATGTCCTCGTTGCATGCGTGCACCGCTAAAGACCGGAAAGCCACCCTCGGCCTGTTGGGCATAATAGTCGGCATAGCTGCGTGCATCGCACTCGTAAGGTACTTTCATTATGCAAAGTGGCGAGCACGTGCTTGTCGAAAATGAAGTGTCAGCACCACTTTTCCTCGTTCGAATGCCACCGGTCGTCCCGTGTCATCTCTTATATCCACCGTGATCGTGTTGATGTCAGTTTGTCGTACGGGCAAGTAGAGCATGTGGGTGAAACTGTGGGTGACTTGACCTCCATACGTCTTTTTAATGGGGACCACCCGTAACAGAGGTGTGTTGATATCGCCCACGATGTGGTTGTCCACCACGTCCGAGTAGACGTAGAGTCCGTACATACCCGACTTCATATCCATCGGCATCTCGCCATGGTGTTGGGAGGGACCAGCGAACGTCTGTAGATCGAAACCCAGCATTTGCTGTAGTGTAGGACTGAGTTTCACATTCACGGTATCGGTGACGATAAGCTGTGCCTTGTCGTTGTGTACGTTGACATCGAAGAACACGTTTTTCTTGAAGCGCAAGGCTATCAGGCGTGTTGCACTATCCGTCACCCCCTGTAGCGCCTTATCATGCATCAGTCTTGACAGCCCACCCATGAACTCTTTGGGGGTATCGTATTGGCCTTCGGGCAGGGTGAGTCGGGTGTTTTTGCCTTCGTAGGTGACCTCGTACCACACTTCATTGGCTCGCACGTTGTACCACGAGTAAGGGTATTGGATATCCACGAGGGCACATTCCCAGCGTCCAGGTAAATGTAACGGTTGTGGTAACTGGGTGACGTACTTGGCCACGGTGTTGTCAGGAAACACATCCAGCGAACTGTTACTGGGTAGGGTCAGGTAAAACATGGCGACTGAGCTGTCCTGCTGCTGCTGTTGGTTTTAATAGGTGTTCGAGGCCTTGGGCGGTTGTGTCCGGCGTCGTGTTCGGCGCGGTGACTTGCTACGTGTCATGGCTCTGGAGATGTGGGGTGTCTTGATCAAGGGTGTTTTTTTATAGGCGCGAAAAGAAGGTGCCCGTCGTGGTGGTGATTTGGGGGTGACTCCGGTTTCCAGTCGGATTCCCAAGGTTGTGGAATCTGTCGTGGTGCACGACTCGGCGATTGCTGACTTTGCTGCATGAAGGCCCAGCGGTGGGGGTTCCCCACCAATTCCTGTGGTACATGCATGTCTTTCAAGCCTTGAGCGAAGACCTTCCATCCTCGAGGATCCGTGTGCGATCTGCGTTGACGCATCAGATCATTCACTAAATCCGTCATGTGGGTGCCGGGGACCACCTGATTCTGTACCAGGAGTTCGCCTTTATCATTCCAAGTCATGTTAGGATTCTGTTTCATCCGTTGTAATACCAGACCAGCTTGTTTCTTGAACGAGGCAGGTACACTCTTCAGCACTTCGTCTTCCACCCACTGTGGGGCTGTGGGGGCTACCCCATCCGGCTGTTGGAGCGGTGCTGAGGTCGGCGGTCTGTCACGTTGTGGTGGTGGTGCTGTTGCTGGGGTAGACAGGGTTTTGTATTGGTCCATGAACGTCATGTACCGTTGAAGCGTCTCATTGTACCGTTGTACCTTCTCACTGTCGCTTAACCCCGGTCTCTGTAAGATCTGTTGCATCTCTCCATCGAGGCTGTTTATGGTCTTCACCGTAGGTGGGACAGGGTAGGGTGATTGGAGGTTTTGCAGGAACCGTGGTTCGACGAGGACCATTTTTTTCGTGTGGTTCATTGTCGGCCGAAGAGTCCACCCAATACTGGACCCAACACGGAAGCGGCCAACGGTGCTAAGATGGCCCCGAGAAAGCCGCCTTTCTGTAACACCTTTTTCTTTTGTGTTTGAGGGACCCGCTTGTGGACTAGGGTTCGGAGACCTGTCTTATGCTTGGCCAACTTGGTCTTCTGAGCCGGAGTCAGTGGTACGTTGCCTTTTAACAGGTTGTACCCGATCTCGCACAGACAGCGTACAAGGTCAGGGTCCGCACCGCGTACAATGGTTCGGACTAACTCGGGTGGGGCCGTCTTCAATACACGGAGCGTGGGAGCGTGCTTCCGTACTCGCGCAGACATCCTGTACAACTAATGCTAGAACCCACAACTCTGCCCTTTTTATCCACCTCACAGACAAAGTCAACCCTGCTGTGGTATTCATTCTTTTTATTATTCCCCATCATCAAACACACAAACCCCAGCTGGAGGCGCCACTGTGGGTGTGTTTACATTATTTTTGCATGTACACGTGGTGGGTCTCTCCGGGAAAGATGCCGGTCCGTAGTCGAAGGTGGTCGGGGGTGGCTTGTTTGAGATCGAAGAGCATATACCCGTGCTGAGGGGTTGTGGCATCTTTGAAGGCTTCCAACGCAAACGGTGTGCGGCCGGGATACATCTGTCTCGCCAGGTGCAGCAGTTGAGTGGTATCTCTCGGGTTTTTGAAGACCACCAGGTAGTGGGCATTTAAGCTGATATTCCGATGTTCTTTGTTTTTACTGAACAGATTCTGCACAATGTAGATGATGCTGAGCCGTCGATGATGGCTGCCTTTGGTAAAGAGTTGGGTGACCCGTGCATCCGTCTCCGCCATGAGATCATCCAGAACCACCAAGGTGTCGGGTTCCAAATCGGCCAGGTTGGGTAGGCCTTCCACGAACGTGATGTGGGGCATTGCTGCATACGCTTCCTGCCATTCTCCGTAACACCATACGACTCGGGCAATGGGTGGAGTGATCATGCTGTCGGCGTGTTGAAGGAGCTTCCTGACGAAGTGCGTTTTGCCGGAGCCCGTCGGTCCTGCGATGACGCAGGTGAAGGGATGCTGCCACCGAGGGTCCATGGTTTGAGGTCTATCCGTTGTCGTGGTAACCCGCTCTTGTAAATTTCGTACGAGTGAACTGGAGTGGTGGTGGGTACAACGTCGGTCGTCGTTGTCTGTTCACGTTCAGGGATGATGATGGTGGTGATGGGTACAACGTGGGTGGTCGGTTCACTGTGAGGGATGAAATCCGGTGGGTCTTGAGACGTAGTAGGTGTACTTGGTGTAAGTGTAGAGCTCGACGTGGCTTGTACGCGGGGTGTGGTGGTGGTGGTGGTGACTGGGCTCGATACGACTGGTGCTCTCTGTAGACCCGTTTCACTGATGGGTGGTGTTCTCAGTTGGTTAAGTAACGTACTGACATAGGCTACGTCGTAAAACACACCTCCGTACAACACACTCAGCAGGGTTAGCACTAGCACCCCAAAGCCTACTTGCGCTTTGCGCGTTTTGCGAGACGCTGTGTTCAGAGACGGTTGCACCGTGTTCATGGTCGGACGTGGAATGTAGGAGGACGGCAGTGGTGTCTGGCTTTATAGTCGTTTCACCTGGTTGGCTGCGACACAGGAATTGAAGGAACTGGGCCAGCCTTGCCATTTGACGAAATGAAACAGCTCGCTTTGTCAACTTTCCGTTTTCAAAATCTGCTCCACCGTGTAGTAGTCTTGCTGTGTTTTTACGACAGGCTGTAATTCCGTCTCGTAAAACGTCCCTAGCAACGGTTCCCCTTGAAGATCTTCCAGTTCATAGACTCGCCGCTGTCGGGGTAGGCGCCGTTTAATCAGGAAGTGCTCATCGCTCCAGTTGGGCAAGTAACTTTTCTCGAACTTGCCCTTCACTTTACTGATCCGTACAGGGTCCCCGACCTTGTACACCGCCTTCGTCGTTCGCTGCGATGGCCTGGGGTACAAGACACGCCGGACTTGGGCTTCATTGCGTTGGGTCACGGTAATGGGGGCTCTCTGTATACTTCGATGATAGGCTCGATTGTAACCCCTCACCAGTTTCGGGAGAACATCGATGTACCGCCTTGTATTCTTATAGGTGAAATATTTATACATGTGGCCTTTGAATGTCCTGTTGAACCTCTCCACCACGGAAGCCTTGGTCTCGTTGTACGTATGGAAGAAAACACCTTCTGTTTCTTGAGAAAGGCTTGGAACGGTCTGTTGAGGAATTCCGTGCCTTCGTCGGTTTGCAAATACAAAGGTTTGCGCCCGGTCTTGAAGATGTCTTTGAACGCCGCTATGAGATTCGCCCCCGTTTTCGTCCGGATGGGTACCACCTACGCATACTTCGACAGGATATCGATGCACGTCAAGATATACCGACTCCCATCGTTGTGTTTGGCAAAGGCGCTCATATCGACCAAATCCGCTTGCCACTGGGCATCTATTCCTCCCACGATGACCCGGTTCCGTAGAAAATGGCGACGGACAGCTCGATGCAAGGTATAGGTGTCTTGTTTTCTTAACCAATCTCGGACTTGGGCACGTTGTATCCCCTGGGGTTTGGCTGCTCGATAGAGAGCCGACAATGCACTATAGGCCGCCGGACTGTCGGGACTGTAGTATAAGTTATCCAACACCTTCTCCCAGCGCTTCATGGTGACACAATGATGATGGACTCTGGCTCTATCGTTTATTTATAACGGGTATATCTTGGGCCGGAGTTTCTTTCTGATTTTCTTCGTGGGCTTCCACAGTGGCCATGGTCAATGACCAGTCCAACTCGTCTGATGACCGCTTGATAAGCACTTCATCCACATCTACCACGGCATCTTCCAATGCAGACCATAGATCAGGGTGAAGGGTAAAATGCACTGTACCCCCATCTAGCCGAGCCAATTGAGCAAAGAAAGGGCTGCGTCGGATGTACACATCGTGACACAAGTGGATGAGATCGCCGTCCAGTTCACCAGACAACACCCGTTTGAATTTGGTCCAGCCCTCCCGGGACAGACGAATGTGAGCCGGGCACGGTTGTGTAGGGTCTGTGTCTCCCACCACCTCCTCCATGATATCGACCTTATCCGCATACACGTGCAGGAAAACCTCGGGGGTCAAGCTGAAATACGCCAGTACTATATGCTCCGTCATGGTCAGTACGTGAATGGTACCAGATTTCACTGTCTCCCGTATTTATAGGGAGAACCCCGTGAGATCAAAGGATCAGGTGGTCATGTCATTGGGTAATACAGATCGCTTAACACCTCGTTAATCATTGTAGACTGCTTTTTCTGGCCCCGCGGCTTCATCACGGATTTTTTCTTCTTCTTCATCGTTCTGGCCCGTCATGTGTGTGTGGGTGGCTTCATCAGGTGACACTGTCATTCCAGCCTCTGCGCATTCTATACATATAGTATTTTCTCCATCCGCTTTTTTTTTCATTAGGTTCATCTAGTGCGTGTTCGATAGCATGAGCCCATGCCAATTGGTGGGGTGATCGATCGTCGGGTATAAATAACTGGTCCACCAGAGGGCCTATTTTCTCCAAGGCTGACCACAGAGAGGGAGTTAGGAGGAAACTTCGAGCCGGCGCTTGGTAGCGTCCCACCCGTGGGTAGAGCGCAGTATGGTATACGTAGTTGGCCTTGTCCAGGTGGATCAGGTGTCCGTCTAACTCTCCGCTCAACACCCGTTTAAACTTAGTCCAGCCATCACGCTCTAGTGTCACCCTATCCGATTGAGTCTCAGCGTGCTCAAAGCAAATATTTCCACAATCTTCGACCAGGGTCACTTTAGCATCATACACGTATAACTTCACATTGGGTGTAAGCGTCAGGATGGCTTGGAGTGATGACATGCTTCCTCTCAATGTCGAACGGAGAATGATACACACTCTGTCTCTTCCCCTCGTATTTATAGGGCCTATTCTGTGAGAGGCGGGTCGTGTGCAGAGAATACTTTATCGACCACAGGAACTATTTGTTGCAAAGCCGTCTGTTAATCACTGTAGACGTCTCCTTTTTTCCCGACCGCCGCATCACGGACTTTCCCTTCGTTCGCCCCCGTCCGTGTCGATCTCTTCCCGGGGTGATACTGACCCTCTAGCCGCTGTGCATTCTTTACATATAGGCCTTTTTTTCCCGGCTGTAGTATCTGGTTTACAGAAACAAAATTCTGCCTTATGTAGTCTTTCATGCGGTTCAGCGAACGCGTCTTCTATAGCACGAACCCACGCTAATTGCTCAGGTGATCGATCGCCCGGTGACAATAACTGGTCTACAATAGGCATTATTTTCTTCAAGGCTTCCCACACAGAAGGAGTTAGGCTGATACTGCGCGATGGCTCTTTGTACCGGCCTAGACGTATGCGAAGGGATGGTAGGGTATAGACGTACATGGCATTATCCAGGTGGATGAGCTCTCCGTCCAATTCTCCGCTCAACACGCGTTTAAATTTATTCCACCCATCACGCTCTAGTGTCACCGGATTCCATAGCATTTCAGCGGGTGTCCAGTAAATAGCTAGATCGTCTTTCGCCAGTTTGACTTTATCTGCATACACGTATAACCGCACACTAGGTGTAAGAGGCAAGATGGCTCGTAGTGGTAGCGACATGCTTGCTCTCAATGTCCAACGGTAAATGATACACACTCTGTCTCTTCCCCTCGTATTTATAGTGTCAATACCACAGCGCCAGGGTGAATAGGGCACAGACTAGTATGAGGCCAACCAGCCGGCGCTGGTTCCGGCGTGAGCGCTCCTGGTCCATAGCGCGAGCATCAAGGATGGCTGTCATAGTCCAGTAGTGGTGAGTGATGGCACGCCTGTCCATCGAGTGCACTCTGTGGAGGACCGCTTCTGTGAACTCGTTCAGGATCTGGCGTCGTCCCTCGTTGTCGTCGCCATCTGCAAACATGGACCGGACCACTGCTCGGTAACCCGTGAATGAATTCACCACGGTGGCATACTGTAAAATGCGAGTCGCATGGGGCTGGATCTCCGCCATGGCTCTGTAGAAATGAAGGTGTGGGATCCAGAGGGACATGTTTTATAGACCAGATGTAGCTCTACGGGTGTAGTCCGTGATACGTACTATTCTGATGGGTTAGTCCAAAAAAAGGGAGCAACAACAACAACAACAACAACACAGATTACAGATCAATCCTTTTATTATGCGTGAACAACATAGAAATGCATGTACTGACCTGTCTGTGGGAGGTTTCCCACAATGGCGTTCACCTTCGCGTCTTTTCGTGTACGTCCGTGTCTTTTCGTTAAAGTCCGTGTATCTTCGGTAAAGTCCGTAGGCATTGGGCAAGGAAGCTTTTTCCCGAGACCGAATCACCGCCAGACATGACTGCATCACCGCGGATGAATACATTCTTGCACTCACTCACACCACAGGTCGAGTGAGGTATCAAATTGAAGCATAGGTGAAGGAGCATTTAATGGACTGGGTGTGGAGTTGACATATCGATAAAAAATGGATATGACCTTGAACTGATCACGTGACCTCCCCGTGAGGGAAAAACCCCAGAACCAAGTCAGTACATGCATCCCATAGTCCCAGGTCACGCCCGATTCACGCAGACCGGAAGTGACGTCATACACCTGCGCACAACCGTGATGGAAAAAACCCAGAACCAAGTCAGTACATGCATTCCACACAGGCAGAATGCAGGCAGGCAGACAGGAAGGCAGGCAGGCAGGCAGGGAGGCAGGCAGGCAGGAAAATCGGTGAGGCAGGCAGACAGGTCAGGTAAGTCAGATTGAAATACACCCCTACCCTAAAAAATGGACTCCTTTTATATCCAATTGACCTCATTTGCATATTTTCAGTAACCACAGGCCGCCATTTTGTCCCAGCACACGCCATGTTAAAGCACAAATTACGCCGCCATCTTGGTCCCAGCACACGCCATGTTAAAGCACAAATTACGACGCCATCTTGGTCCCAGCACACGCCATGTTAAAGCACAAATTACGCCGCCATCTTGGTCCCAGCACACGCCATGTTACAGCACAAATTACGCCGCCATCTTGGTCCCAGCACACGCCATGTTACAGCACAAATTACGTCGCCATCTTGGTCCCAGCACACGCCATGTTAAAGCACACGCCGCCATCTTGGTCCCAGCACACACACAAATGTCCCAGCACAAATTACGCCGCCATCTTGGTCCCAGCACAATGTTAAAGCACAAATTACGCCGCCATCTTGGTCCCAGCACAATGTTAAAGCACAAATTACGCCGCCATCTTGGTCCCAGCACACGCCATGTTAAAGCACAAATTACGCCGCCATCTTGGTCCCAGCACACACACGCCATGTTACAGCACAAATTACGCCGCCATCTTGGTCCCAGCACACGCCATGTTACAGCACAAAATTACGCCGCCATCTTGGTCCCAGCACACGCCATGTTAAAGCACAAAAACTGGCCGCCATCTTGGTCCCACACCACACGACACAAAAACTGGCCGCCATCTTGGTCCCACCACATCAATCTGGGTCCCACACAGTCACAGACCACGCCTCCCACCCCCCACCAGCCAATCACAAACACGCTTACATACCACCAATTGTGACGTCATAGTTACATCCGGGTGAAAATTCCCTCCATTTGCCCTTTGTATACTACTGACGCGCGCATGACCGTGTACTTCACACCTCTGATGCTGACCAGTCTGAGCCGCTAACTCTTGCTGTAGCCTCGCACCACTTCAGCTGGATATGTTTCATTTAGACTGAAAATCAACCCGGGCATATTCTCTCTCAAAATGTTGGTGCAATACACTACAAGGATTCGAGGTTGTTCAAATTTGTTTATAATAGCTGATATTCATGAACCGTGTACATAATCCTTACATGACTCACAGATACAAACAGTCGTCGAGCAGGTATAACTTCCAGAAATAAGATGTCTAATGATTTATCCAAATGATTGGACAGACGTATTATCTGATTTTAGGAATATAACGGTTGATTCATTAACGTAACAATGTCGACATATATATTGTAATTATAATCAAATTTGACATATGTCTGTGAAGGCTGTTCATGTTCTGTACATATAGGGTATGTGAATGTAATTTTGTTTCGTAGAAATCATGAAAGTAATTGTTATTTTGCGTCAGATAGCTAATGTGACGAGTCATATATCATCTTGAGCAAGTGGTGGTGATATTACCACATGATTGTGCGCCGTTGTGTGGCGCCCTCTGTTTGATCAAACGGGTATGATCAATGTCACTGATAGGCAATGAGATTCACTGAAGTACACCAAAAACACATCGTCGTATGGTAATGCGAGTGGATGGCATCACAACAAACCCGGTGCCTGGATTTATCTCCCTTTATATGACGAAGTCTCTCACCTTCCATTATTCAACTGCAGATAGAGGGGTAAATTATATTACTGCAAATTTTGATATAGGTTATCTCATTTATTCGCATCTATTACAAATAATCTGGGATGGCGCATAGCCCATAACGTGTTCGTTCGTTTTACTATCATTGTCCATTAAATAATATCTGAGGCACTTGTACTCAATAACATATATTACGCCGTTCAATCAGCCAAGCATTCCCTTATACCATTGAGATCAGCGATTTAAGGTGAACGATAAATCTAGATTTTTGTTGTTTTGATAATTGTAAAAAGCTGCTTTTTAGTTTAATAGAGTTTAATTAAAATTAGTGTTTGTTCCTGCATCAGGAGTCTTGTTTATTTATTTTGTTCGTTTTGTCCTACATAGACCTATTCAACGTGTTTTAGATCCAGCCGGCCGGTTAAGATTCAAGCCCTGTGTTTTTGTACATTTCTAAAGTACTATGTCATTTCTTTCTGTAGGTGTGATTATTTCGGTGAATTACTGTTTGCTTCTGTGGAATTTTACCCTTGGAACTCGCATTGCGTGTCACAAAATTCTTGCCTGATTGTGTCTAGACCATTTAAAGTTGACCATTATATTACTACTGGCGACATCTGATCAGTGTTTTACCTCTCTTGCCGGAGGCGTGTCGCGACTGACCAATCAGAATTGAGAACGAAGCCCGCCATAATCTCACTGTTCCTAGATGGATGAACAGTTACGTTGGATTTTGAATCGCCCGGCAAAGGTAAAAAATTGCACAAATTTACTAATTTGACGACAGGAATATATAAAGTGAAACTTCTAGAAAATGCTGATGTATTTTGTTTGGCGGTAAACCGTTTATTTCTCGATTCACCCAAAGTGCGTTTCACACCTTGATGTGGATTTATATAAAGCATGGGGTTATATATAGAGACCCCGTATTTTGACACTTCTCCCTCATACCACCGTCCACCCCCCCCCCCCCAAACTCTTGTTTTGCGGGCCTGTGGTCTCACCACATATAACACAATGGGCGGGTTCTTGAAACTAAGCGGTGACATTTTTTGAAAAAGTCACTGTGCGCATGCACACTGGGCAAGTACCGCTGGGGTCGACGTTTTGGGGCCGAGGTGGACCCCTAGTGATCCGATTGGGTCGAATGATGTGTCATCGTGAAGCATTTGTGAGGGTCCATCCAACTGGACTAGAGTGTTATCCGTTTGCAACATTCTGCGCATGCGCAGACAGGGAATTGTGGGAAAAGGGCATGGGATGGGACGTTTTGGGGCCGAGGTGGGCCACACTTGGTCCGAATGTGTCGTGAGAGGTATCAATGTGAAGCTCTCGTTGGAGATCGTCCTACTGGATGGTTGTGACGTCGAACTGACGTCATTTTGTGCATGCGCTGTAGTAAAAGTGTAATGGGATGAACGTTTAGGGGTCTAGGTGGACCCATAGTGTTCCAATTGAATCGTATGAGATGTCATCGTGAGGCATTCGTGAGGGTCCATCCGACTAAACTAGTGTCTCGTCCGTTTTCAACATTCTGCGCATGCGCAGATAGGGAATTGTGGGAAAAGGGCGTGGGAAGGGACGTCTTGGGGTCGGGGTGGGCCACTCTTGGTCCGAATGGGTCGTGAGAGGTATCAATGTGAAGCTCTCGTGGGGGAGCGTCCAACTGTATGAGTGCAACGTGGAACTGACGTCATTCTGCGAATGCGCAGTAGAAAAAGTTATTGAAATGGACGTTTTGGAGGCGAGGTGGACCCATCATAGTCCGATTGGGTCGTATGAGGTGTCATGGTGAAGCATTCGTGGAGGAGCATCCGACCGGGCTAATATATCGTCCGTTTTCATCATTGTGCGCCTGCGCAGTCTGGCCGTAGTATAGAAGCAGACATTTTGGGGGTTCGTGGAGGTCTGTTGAGTGATTTACGGACCATCCGTGTTTCAAATGGACCGTGTGGGGTATCAGTGTGAAGCTCGCGTAGAGACTGGCGTGTTTTTGTTGGAAGTAGCGTCAATCTGCGCATGCGCAGTTGGGGTGTAGTAAGTAAAGTGGTCATTTTGGAGGTGCGTGGGGAGTGTTTGAGCGATTGAGGGATCATCCGTGGTCCAAATGAACCGTGTGGGGTATCAGTGTGAAGCTCTCGTGGTGTAGACTACGACTCGAGGGATGTCCACGTCATCTGTGACGTCATTGGTGACGTCTTCAGTAGAAGTAGTAGCTAAAGTTGGCATTTTAGGGGTGTGAAGGAAGATGTTTGGGGTGGAGATGGACCATCCGTGGTCCAAATGGACCGCCGCGTTCGAATATCATGATCTGATTGATTGCTGATTGCTTTTAAAGCTAAAGGATTCGGATGGTTAGCAAAATCATAAAAACCAAGCCTTCCAGAGTGGCATGAAATCATAAAAATCATAAAATTTTGCAAAAAAATGAGTAAACAGCATAAAATAGCATAAAATTTTTGAGAAAAAAAAATCATAAAATCATAAATTTTGTTGGGGAAAAATTGGTCAGTTGGCGGAACTGCACCTAAAATCTCCGAAATCTGGTATTGGGCATGCCCACGAGTTCCAAGTATGTACATATAATGTTGTACAATACCTGGTTCTGTGTTGGGCTATATTATTAGTGCATTAGTCCCATTCACAGCCAGGGTTCTCTGATATCCGCTTATTCTCAACTTGTCACATATGACATTGTACCTCTCCAACCCACAATCTGTATTTACTTTGACTCTACTTTTATGAGAAATCATAAAAAAAGCCACAAAAATAGATGACAAAAGCATAAAAAGCATCAAATTTCCTTGAAAATGGCATAAAATAATCATAATTTTTTTTACAAAAAAAGGCACAAAATCATAATTAAAATTTCTGAAAAGTGGCTGGGAGGCCTGAAAAACTAGACAAAAGCATAAAAAAGCATAAAATTTCCTTGAAAATATCATAAAATAATAATAAATTTTCATAAAAATTGGCATAAAATCATAATTCAAATTCCTGAAAAGTGGCCTGAAAAACTGATCTATATCTTATAGGCAGTGAACTGAGAGTGCGAATGGTTAACCATGAAAGACGATATATGTATCATTATGATAAATATTTTCTCGTGTTTGAGCTCATCGATAACCTATCGCCAACGTTTGTATCAAGACAGTTCCTC
>JAVTVY010028641.1:0-12193 GCA_036873755.1 Hanleya hanleyi
CACCTATATTAAATCAACTAGTGCTAGAGTTTTGATTTTTATGTTCCTGAAACTTGGCAGTCTTATTATCATGCTTCGAAGATGTGCATCTGCTATTTGTGAGATGGAATATTATTTTTTGTTTTATTTATTACAGGCCTCGAAATTTGGCGCGAACGAAACGATCGTTCGCGTGTCGGTTACGCAAATCCGAAATGGCCAGAACGAAAAATCGGTTACGTGAATGCACTTCTTGAACATATGTTCTGGTAACAAAAGTCCCAACCTTTTCTCTGTCTGTCCACTGTGCAAACTTTAACCACATGACATGTGTCTTTCAGCATGTTTTAAAAGCGAAACCAAGTCGCAAACTCGACCCTGTCTGCATCGAATTTGTAGACTACCACGTGGCAGGCGTGTGTCTGAGTCTGTCAGCTTGCACAGAGTGTTTTGTCTATCCTCAGTTCAGGGCAGGCGTTATAAACCAATAGCGGCCAGGAAACAGCATTATCAAACTTCGAGTTGGAATGTAAGGGTTACCCGCAAGCCTCCTCGCTCCGAGGTTGTTGCTCCGTGGGAAGCTCTGCACGGAGCTAGCAGCAGAGGTGGCATGCGGAGCTCCTCGCGGAGGAATTATCTCAGAGCGCGAAGCTTGCGGTTAACACTCGTCACTTCCGCCATCTCTAAATTTGCAGACGGCGTGTTCAACTTCTCAGACTTTTCGATCGGGATTTTAATAGAATCAGAAGGAAATGGTGAATGAATTATACAGCCAGTGTCACAATAGCCAATCATGAATGGTGGAAGCGATTTACGTGTGCAATCCCATTCCCGTATGTTAACTCATTTGTCTGTTCAGTCTCTGACCACGTGCTGTCCACAGGCTTATATTACTCCCGAGTCGAGTTGTATGGTACTGGTTGACGGCGCACTGTTATAATTACGTAACCGTTTTGCGAAACCAATTGGTTACGTAAAAATTAACATCGTAACCGAACAATGGGTTACGTAAGACAAAATTACCGTAACCGATTTTTCGGTTACGTCAATGAACCAATTTTCGAGGCCTGTATTATGTTTTGGACTTCACCATTTTTGCCATCAATTACAATGTACCATTGGCTCTCAAGTATAATCAACAAGTCATAGAGTTTTGACTGGATATTGCTGTTACTTTGTTTCATCTCAAAAGTGAATAAATACTATTTAAACCAAACTTTGTAGGCTTCTTAAGCATGCTTTGAAGCTGTGCATCTGCCATTTATGAGATCAGATATTATTTTGTGTTAAATATATGTTTTGGACTTTCGCACCCCCTGTTGATGACATGTTCATTTTTTGTCAAACTTACCAAGTTTCATCAAAGGTACCTTAGTTACCTTTGCCATTTCTCCGTCAATTTCAGTGTAGAATTGGTAATCTTGTTTAGTCAAATAGTCTCACAATTTGTAAGCTTGCTAAGAATACTTGGAAGATGTGTAAATCATATTTATGTGATGAAATGTTAATTTCTATGAAAATTACTGGCATTTTGGACTTGCATCCAAATTAACAACGTTATGAAGGGTAATCATATGGTTTATATTGTAAATAAAAGTGCTATCAATTCACCAACCACATAGTCTCTGGTTTACAACACAGCTGATTTCTTAAGGTGGCTTCCTGCATGGTTACAAGAATGACTGTTCTGCGCAGAGTTCTAATCATACTCTTGTGGGTGAATGGATGGGAAGAGATATGTTGGCATGCATCGTTAACGTTTCAGTGGCTCAATTTGTAAGCAATTGATAAATTATCCCTTGTGACTTCATGACGTTGAATGGCAAACTCTTTGTTGGCATTTGTCGACGTCATGACGTTGCATTGTTGGGAATTCATGTAAAATGGTGGGAAAAAGTGTGAGTAGGTAGATTCAGAGCCCCATTCATGCCCTTTTTTGGATGGCGACCTACATTAAATTTGAGTTATTCAAAAACTACATGTTTCAAGGAATACATATTAAAAACAATGAGAAAAATGACATGACTTTTGAAGGTTCTGAAAACAATTATGTCTCAAGTATTGGGTGTTTTACATTGTATTCACATTGTACCAGTTTGTCACAGGTACACGTTATACAACCTGAAAATTATAAAAAAGTAATATACTATGCCCCAATTTTTATATCATTTTCTGGGAAAGGATAAACTTCTGGAGCTGTACAGAAAATATGAGAAAAATGACATGAATTTGCACTGAAACCAGGGAGCCACCTTAACTAGAATGGTCGAGTTTTTTATTGGATCATGAACGGAGGTATAACTTTATTTATCGAGGGTAACTCTGTCAGTTACAAAAACTGTTCTTCCCGGAGGCTCTCCAGAGATAATAATGAACAAATCACATGCTATATACATGTAATATAAAATACATAACAGAATAGAATATATTCAAGGTGTATGTACAGAGCTGACAATGGGTAAATGATATGGCAGTGACATTCCAGTAATGACACTAAGCACATCTTAGCTTGCTAAGGGCATTTCACGTTTCACTTAACACTACCCTTAGCTCAATGACTTCATTCTCCGTGTATTTCGCCCGATGTCAGCTTCCCCAAGCAGCAAGTCGCATGTCCGCTCCATTTAAACGAGCCAATGAAATTGTCCGTATTCAAATACTTTGACTCGGAAATCTCAGATATGAGACATGTCAATTTCACTTAAGCGCTCGACATGCTCGAGGTGCAAGACTGTGGGAGACCAAACCGAAGTTGTGCGAATGATCTATTTTATTTCTCACTCTAATGAAGCATGCTTCTTTGTTTTCCTTAAGAAAAATCATATTACAAGTGGCCTAACATATTTGTAAAAAATAAAATTGGCGACAGTTCACAGGAAAATGATATGCTTTTTATTTTGTGATGGGGGCACTCCGAGGCCCACCAAGGGATCATTTCAATCGATCGCTTTCTGGAGGTGTGTCTTCGTTTTATGAATGTGATTGCGCCGATGTCGGACCTAACGGGACCAATCGGATGTGACCATTTGGGAAACGCCCTAATACACTCAGATATCACCCGTTACCGCATGGCTACGAGCAGAAGTTTCTACGTATGATCGTGTCATGCGTTCGGATGATGCACTAAGCATAGATCTGTATTTTGCCCCCTGATTATGTTCATAAGTCTTTACTTGAAAGCATTGAGGGATGGAGCATCCTTGAGATGTTTGTCAAGAGAATCCAAGGGGACATCCAACGTCCCTTTCAAATTTTATTTCTGATTAGAGCAGCCTTTGAACTTGGTAAACACTCGTATGTAATCGCATTGAGTGTAACAATATTAACACTGACACTCATATGTAATCACAGTGAGTGTGACAATATAATAACACTGACACTTGTATGTAATCACATTGAGTGTGATAATATTTACACTAAGTCTTTTGATGTTAAGCTTGAACTGTCGAAACTACCTTCTTCAATTACATGTACCTCTACTGGAGAATATAGTGTTTGTATGTATGAAGGAAATATAGTTATCTGGTATGTACTTGGGACACCCTAGTTCAAGTTTCAAGTTTCCCAAGTTCCCTAGTTCCGAGTTCCCAAGTTCCAAGTTCCAGCGCTGTAGTTCCAAGCTCCAGTTCCCCAAAGCTCCCTCTCCGAAGTTTCAAGCTCCAGTTCCCCCAAGCCCCACCTTCAAAGTTCAAAAGCTACAGTTCAAAAGCTCCCAGACCCAACTACTCCCAGATAAAAAGGCTTGAGGGGTAATAAATGACAAGCTCCATGGTTTCAGAAAGATCGCTACCGATACTGTTCAACATCTAGTACTAAACCTCTCGTAATACAGGGCATGTCGCCTGATAACATTTCTTTACAATACTTGTTTATGTTTCGGTACATTTTTAGCATCGGTCGGTCTTTTTTTTGTACCCGTCATTACCGTTCGGCGGTAAGTGTGCTTAGAAATTGAGCCAAGCAGAATATTTTGATCTATTATATAAAATTGGCAATATTTGATGCTGACAGTGTACAGTGTAAACTCGAAGAAAAATAAGATGGATTAAAAAAGTTATTAAACTTCACACACATTTCTTTGTAAACGTCGCATATCTTTTCTGTATGTAGACCCCTGCCCGCCAATAATTGAAAGTTGGCATGATCATTTGCCCCTGAAAACTTAAAATGACCCGAATATAAATGGTTCAGCTCTTTATGCTGGTATACAGAAATGATAAATAAATCATACAAATGTGGAGTCGGAATCAATCTCTTATGTTTCCTCTTGTTAGCCTTTGTTACACCCTTTATACATCTGCAACATCCCTTGTGTTCAGTTCCTGTGCAATTTCAGAAAAGGAGGCCTTTTGATGATTCATGGATATCAAACTACTGCACCTTTCCCTGGATCCAATCAGGAATCAGCCTTATCCTGTTTGTAATCAATTTTATTACATTCATATCTCAAGTCCATTCTGATGAGGCAAATTCCATTATTTGATTTAGATAATTCCTGTCCAGAGTCTACTTCTCAGGGATTCCCCACCTGCACTGTCATATATCCATCACTACTACGCACCCAAAGTTATGTTGTGTCTATATTCTGGATTATCACTTTGTTTCATGTGCAGTCATTTAGATACCTGGCAGCCTTTGACTTATCTTATGTACATATTCTCACTACAGTAGGTCCCCCACAACCTGTGTAAACACGGTAATCTGCTCAAGGAATATAATCAGTTTATTGTCAATGTGTGTAATTCTAATAGTATAGGGGCGCCAATTGTATGTGTTGGGAATGGAGGGGAGTGGGCGTCAACTTCACGCTTACCAGAACTATATGGCGTGTTTGTAATCATCACATCAGCCACAAATGGTAAACTATTATGTAATTTTATTGATGCAGCTCGGTTTCACAGAAAGCCATAATCATCCGATCGCTTGCGACCACCGATAGGTGGACGTCCATGGCTCTGTACAAAACAATTCGAATTTTCAAAAGTCGACATTCGAAATACGAAGCTGCGCATCTGAAAACCCCTCGACTCTGGGCGCCAGCCATTCATAATTTATTCAATTTGAACCAAGGTGTCAGGAACACCAAGCTGTCCAGTGATCAATATACAGATTATCAAAAATGTTGCAATTAGAAATGGCCCGTAAGGTTTCCATCCAATCATAGAAACCAGTATTCATTACATAAGTCTCTTGATGCATCGATGATGTATACCAAATTTTACTTCGAGCATTTGAACGGTATCAGAGATAAACAGCATTAATGATGTCGCATAAATTAAAGATGGCCACCCATCCTTCCCGCCACTCAGAGGGACTGATATGGTTATTCATTCATGCAAGTCTCGTATAGGGGTAAAAAATCGAAACAATGCTGACGATTATATGAATTACATAACTGAGAAATCTTTGAAATGAAACTAACTGCCATCCATTCATACATATCTCTAATTTTGGGTGCTGATGTGTAAGTGAATTGCGGTAATTCGATATATATGGGGTACCGGTATCTAGTGATCAAGAGGGTCAATGCGACAGTCCGAATCATAAGGGGAACAAGACAGGTATATGATGAATACAAAAAATCTTATGACTGGTCGCATTTGTCATGTTTGTAAAAGGAAGTTCAGTTGCGTATCATCGGCTTATCATACCACGATACTACATTTGTTAGTACACACATAACTCAAAAAGTTTTGTTTCAACAGAATATTTAGCAAATCATCCAATTATTTCTGCATAAACGCATGGTAATGTACCCCCTGAACCCTCTCTGATCCCACAGCTATCCTGATGCGTATTCACGGTCTTCTGACCTCCAAAAATCTGATAAGATGGGCATTTGAATTTGAGAGAGCAGGATGGTCACTTTCTGTGACCTCATAGCTATCCCAGCGAAGTTTCACAACAAAAGAAACAGATCGATTGTAAAATTATAAGAAGGAAGTGTGTAATCTAAGTTCCTCTACAGAGGATGGATAGGACTTTCTTCCATTTAAAGTTATTGGCGATCTGTGCTATCCTGAAGGATGTTTTCACAAACTTCTAATCCTCCCAAAAATTGGTTCCAGTAGGTGTTAGATGCGGCTTATTTTAATCTGTAATCTATAATCAGTGAGCTCCACAACAATTCAAAACATGTGTTGAACAGGCTAGACAGTAACATTATAATAAATAACATTATAATAAGGGCTGATTAACAATGGCATATGTGTTATGCCTCTTAAACAACCAGATGTGTATCATATCTGGGAGCTTTTGAACTGTAGCTTTTGAACTTTGGAGGTGGGGCTTGGGGGAACTGGAGCTTGAAACTTTGGAGGGGGAGCTTGGGGGAACTGGAGCTTGGAACTTGGAACTAGGGAACTTGGGAAACTTGAAACTTGAAATAGGGTATCCCTATGTACTTGCATGCATGTCTAATTCACTCACTCAAAATAGGCTAACATGGGAGGGTTAAGTTAGGCGGAAGATAAAGACCCCCTCCTAACTCTGGTTATCAGTGATTTCATGCTGTTTGTCAACCCACAAAACTGGTTTACCCCAAATAAAGACCCATGCTGCCCAGTGGCAAAACCATGTGAATAGCTGAGATGACCTTGGGAGACATTAATTACCAGGAAAGGTGTGCATGCTACTTTGATCTATGTCCCCATTTACCTGTATTGGTGTAGTGCACTTTAATATAAAGCAAAGACCACACAGATTCAGGGAGCTTCCTGAATAGGAGGACCTGTTCAGTCTTGTATGTTTAACCATGGATTCTGTACATGATTGTTACTATAACACAGTTTACACAATGATCTACAGGTAAGTGTGTACATGTCTTATTACTTATAGTTCTCATCTACTACTGAGTTATCATTTCCGATTACATTTTATTAATAACTAATTAGTTCAATCATAGAGCCTACCATGAGATCGTATATTTCATGGTTAAGTTGCACAATTGAAATGATTAACAGCATTCCAAGGTGAGGTAGTAGTGAAATCGGATATTTTTTTCTTGCAATCAAATATTCATTAATTATGTCGTTATGACCATTGTCACACCTCTTTTTAATATTAAGAGCATTATAATTTCTCTGGTGGTAGATTTGGTGCATGGGTTGTACATTATCAAAGATCATCACAGTCAGAGTTAGTATGTTTCATAATTTATGGTTATTACTTCAATGAAAACTATCAAGTCCTTCATATCTTCTCTACCATGCAGCTGTCTAATCAACTTCCACATTAATTCTTTAAAACTTCAACATATGTTCAATTTGTATATTACACTGGATGAAACTTCATGAAGATTTTCTGATTCGCTGTCAGCATAAATGTGTGACATAACCATATGTGAATCATATGACTATATATTGTAGTGTGACAGACAAAATTAAAATAAATGCAATCCACTGTTTGTCTTGTGGGTTTTGATCATGTCAACCTCGAAGCGAGAACAATGCCACACAAATTGTAATAAGTAATAGTTATCGCCCGAGGGGAGGCGTTCAAGCCGAATAAACACTTGAGCCCATGTGAGTTGCGCATTAACGCACTGGCTGAGTGTTCATTCGGCTCGGACACCAACCTTGAAGGTGGTAACTGACTTACTCAAAGGCTCTATGTCTCACACAAGGAATGGGGTTTTCCAGAAATTATCCAGACCCCCCCTGTGGAAGAGGTTGGATGGATTTTTTTTTCAGCCTGAAAAGTTTGGATGGATTTTTTTTCCAAGTCCAAAACCCTGGATGGATTTTGTGGGAGACGCGAACAATCTGGACAGGCCAGAAAAATCTGACCTATGGAGCCGCACCCACAATAAACTGGTGTAGACTCAGACTCAAACGTGTGTCTATCCATGGATTATTATTTTGAGATAAACTTAATCCATGGAAAAAAATTCAGAAGTTGAAATTGTCTGGTCCTATCCATGGATTATTTTTTTAATAGTTGACCTCTTCCACAGGGGGGGTCAGGATAATTTCTGGAAAAGCCCAATATTTTATCTTGATTCAACCACCTTGCAACAGGATTTGCCTGTGTAAAGATGTTCCAACTTTAAGTGTACAACTTTAAGTTATGTGAGAAAACAATAGATCTGAAACCAGATATTTTATTCCACTTCTATCCCATGACAGTCAGATGACAGGTGGGGATCGTAACACGATTCAATTGCCTGCCACATCCCTTATGTAACACGACATCACGGTGCGCGGTCCCTGGACTGGGCACAGCAAGGTTCAATTTGGCCCTTTCCGTGACCCTAGCAGAAAGCCTGCTTGAAACGTCCTCTATCGTTGTTAGTTATATCATCGATATATGGGGGAAAAACATGACGTTAAACAGGCCTTGCATTCTAGAAATAAGACGGGGCTGATCAATAGGCCCCGTCTTGCAGGGTGACGGGGCTGATTTTTGGCCATCGGGGCTGATTTCAAATTTCACCACATGACAATGTATTATTGGTCATATATCAATCAAATCTTTGTTTGGAAATAAATTTTATTTTGATGTCCAGTAGCCTACTCCTGTCCCATATACAATGCTCTACAAATTATTCTTGATTGTACAACATTCCCACCCACTTTAACATATTCTCCCAGGACATATCGCCCCCCCCTTTCACCCTCATAACATATATTCCCCCATATTTTCATATATTCAAAAGATCTTATAAGTACCGGTATCACCAAAAAAATAGAGGAATAAAAGAAAAACCCTCCATGTTGGTATTTTATCTTTACTGGATCCAGCAAATCTTAATATTTCAACGACTTCTGCTGAAACCAGTTATTGTAGCCTACTGATATTGTAGAAATAAGAATTGCCAATAATGTGTTTTGACTGCTGTTTTCAATTACCACTAAAACGAGTATCGTTTTAATTTATTAACTTGATATGCAAAACAATATATTCCAAGGATTCCCCCTCAGGAATGATAAAATTTCACTGTAAAATTTCAAGGATTTTTAGTGAAAAATACAAAATTCCATGTGGAATTCCAGTGCCTTCCATAGGGGGAGTGCACATATTTTCTGGAAAAGCCAGAAGAAAAAAATTGACAACTGGGGTTTTGTCCACTGGTGTTTTGTCCACTGGGGTTTTGTCCGTATCCCATAAAATGAAATGGGAAATTAATTTGAACATCATGGAGATCTGTACCAGCGCCTATCTAATTCGAGCAATTTGAGAAATGAGACTGGATCGTACAACGATTTGAACACACCATTTCTAAAAAAAAGAAGAATTATTACTTGCTTGAATCTTGGGGGTTCATTGCAATGTATTCATAATGAAACAGTCGGGAAATTTTGGATTTTTTAGCGGAGAAATGGTACCGGTCGGTTAGACTTTGACGGCGACTTGGACTGTGTCGTCGCCGATTTCGCTGAAAACGAAACCACTTGCAAATTACCGTGTCCACGAAACACTGCTTCAACAAACGCCATTTCAAGCCATAAAATCAGTTGACTTCTTTCGAAGTTGATGGAGAATATGTTTAAAATTGTCCTGATAAACATGATCAGGTCGACTGAACCGTAATCACGTTGCTGATTTCTCGATTCCCGACCTAGAAGTAGGTGCTTTATTTGCTGAAAAGATCGTCAACCAGCCGCCATGCCATGCTGCTCTACAGTCACGTCACACTTTACGGTATGCTGACAGTAGTCGCGCCGCTTTATGGTTGTTGTTGTTGTAAAACGCAGCCTTCGTAGTGATTTCGTTGGAATTTGCTGATAAAATTATTAGACTCGCACGATTTATTTAGACTCGGTCGGGTATTTAAACCGGAAAATAGACATATTTTCTTTCTTGGCCCAAGCACAAGTCGTCAAGACAGAAGACACAGTACTAGGATTAGATTTATTCCCTGAAGATATGGGAATATACTCACTGGACTGATTTGACGGGGCCGATGAATAATCCCCGTGAAAAGTGCTCACGGGGTCGATCACGGGGCCGGGGCCGATCGGCCCCGTCAAAATGCAAGGCCTGGTTAAACACGAACTGACTATGTTAACCAACTGACTATGTTAACCAACTGACTATGTTAACCAACTCGAGTCTCTCGTGTTTGTAAACTCTGTCAGAGCTGTTGATCACTCGCTTGGCTGTTGTTTTGTGAGAGTAATGCGATAGTGATCAGTTCGTCTTTTTTGAAAATTGCATGGGTGCTAAAAATCGCACTCCTCAGAACTGCGAGAAGTGCTAGACACACTCCTTAAAATAACAATCCTCAAATACATGAGGAGGGTAGTTCACACCATACTATTTGCAGACTAAAATTACCTCGTAAATAGGAAAACTGAACATATTTTATATTAAATTTTCGATTTTATATGAACTGTATAACACTGAAATATTAAATGACAATAAAAAAATTTGTAACCTCTGCATGTCTTGTTCAACATTCAAATGTAATGTTTGATTCTGATCTTAAAATAATATAAATCAGCCGAGTGTCAATTATGAATTTCTCCGTTGGCATAGTTTGCTCCATTCCAAACTTCGACCACCATTTTGCGACCCGATTCATCATGTTCGGTTCTATATCTGATGCAGTCATCAATATTCCAGTGAATAAATGTCGAGAGTTGAACGCTCGCACCTGCCATAATGCATGTAACAGTTCCTAAACTTCTTCGATTTTTGCTCTCGAGTCTGCAAACATGTGCTTCGCAATTCGCTTTAACCGTTGCTATACAGTACATTAAATATGATTGGTCTGTTTCCTGCTGTAGCCTGCCAATCAGATAGACCGTTGCGTAGAGCAAGGAATGGGGCACTGCCCTATACATCATCGGAACTTGTGCAGTCGCCCAAACTGAGTTGATGTGTTACCAAGTGGCCGATTCTCATGCCGATTTTGTTTCAGCTCATATCTGAATTGAGGAGTGTGGTTATTCGTGCCCCTCTGACCTCTTTTACAGGCGCTCCTTACAAATGATGGACTGAGTGATCACCCTTCCCGATATACATGTAACTCCATTGCATTTCCAAAATCCAGGACTGTGATCACAAGCTGTCCTGGAGAGTGATCAAGAATGAAAGTGATCACTCTCCTTATAACTGAGAGACTACATAATACTCCTTCTTGGAGCTGAAATGAAATGCAAAGTGTTTTCATATTTTCCTTTTTATATTCTTCATGGGTTAATGTTTTGGCATTTTATTTGAAGTAGTTGGTCTACTAGGAGCTTCAGAAAAGTGCTCCAAAGTTGGTATCTCAAGCCTGGCTGATTTTATAAGTGAAATTATTTGCTCTTGTTTGATGCTGGTTTGTGACATCTCATCAGACCACCTGGTTGGATGTCAATACTTATAATGTTCAGTCCTCAGGAGGCTGGTCGATAGGGCTTAGGATGGAGCTGTCCTTCGCCAGATGCTTTTTGTCCACCGTGAGACGGAGACTACCGTGTGTCCGTCCGGGGACGGCTGTGTTAAAATGTTGTATTTGTTCAAATACGAATGCGGATTTTGGTCATAACAGTTCTCTCGTGAATAAAATGCACGATTACATGAAAGTCTTGTTTCAATATTCCACCATCCCAGAGATGACAATCCTCGAGAATGACAGGCTCAAGGAATTATAGCCCTTAGGAATGATAGTCCCAACTAATGAGCCTTGTTTCAATATCCCTGTAGGCCCCATCCAAGAAATTATAGTGCCCAGGAAGTAAGAGTCACCAGGAATGATATTTAAGTTTTATATCGCTCCATCCCATAAATCACAGTCCACATGAATTACACCCCAGGAATGTCAGTCCCCAGGAATGACAGTCCGCAGGAATGACAATCCCCAGGAATCAGTCAATCGGTAATGATAAACCCCAAGAATTATAGTCATCCGTATTGACAACCCCCAGGAATGACAGACCACATGAATGTTAGCCCCAGGAATGACAGTCCCCAGAATTCCTAATCCTCAGGAATGATATTACTCAGGAATGACAGTCCCTTCGAATTTTAGTCCCCAGGAATGGATTGGTCCAGGTATGATGGTCCCCAGTTATCATAGTCCCCAGGAATGTCAGTCCCCAGTAATGATAGTCCTCAGGAATGACAGTCCTAAGAAATGATAGCCCCAGTATTCATAGTCCCCAGGAATGACGGTCCCCTGGAATTATAGTCTTCAGGAATAACGTCCTCAAGAAGGACAGTCCCCAAGAATGGTGTCCCCAGGAATGACAGTCTCCACGAATGGCAGTCCCAGTATAGACATTTC
>JAVTVY010028642.1:0-12516 GCA_036873755.1 Hanleya hanleyi
AAAATTAATAAAGATGGTTTCTTGCATGAGAGAAAAGATAAAACGTTATCAATCATGACATCAAGACATCTTCTTTACATGTTCTTTACGTGAAATTCTTATCACTGATCAGTATTCTGTATACAAATGAATGTGCAATTCGTTTTCTAAAGTAAGATGTATCTCAGTTACCCTTGGGTTGTGATTTTTTTTATTTGGATACCATGGAGATGTAAAACAAACGATATTCAAACGCTATTTAAACTCCATCAACGAAGACATCGCAGCCATGGTTGGAGAAAGTTTAATAGAGGTTTAACTAACACGCCCAATAATATACATAGCTTACGTACAGTTCTGCATGCGTTACCTCTGAGAGCTTTAAATCATATAGCCAGAGATGTACAACAATCTGCGTCTTCAGGAAATATAATACCACCCAAATTCAATAAAGTATGTCAAGATATAGAGTATTTCCGGTTGTATCGTCCAGTGAACATAATCGAAACATCGCAAGATTGGCTTTTCTTGAAACTCAACTACTTAGACATGAGCAGTGTGACTAACGTCACAGGACCTACGAAGTAGGGGAAGCATTAGGACCCCGACGCGAACTGAACTCTTGGAAATCCCCAACCCCAATTGAAATCCTGCCTATATTAAGATGGGCACTGCCCAAGTCAGAATCACCAGTGATTTTCATAAAAAATCACCAGAAATTTTCATCAAAAGTAGGTCAGCTCAGAACTTGTTGGTAACAGTCTCCTAATGCACCTTCATTCCAAAAATAAATAACGATCGCCGATTTAATTTTACAATTTTTTAACTAAAGGAAACAGATTGAATAATAAAAAGTTCAGTAGATTTCAGGCTTTACGTGTGAAAATACATTTACATCTCTTTAATGGCTTTCAGTGCCCTTGTCCAGTATCAAAACAACTTTTTGAATCGCATTATGTTCCCAACAATACAGCAAATTCTTATATATAGTCCTATAGTAGAAAAGTAGCATTTATGTAGTTTACGGTAATTCAACTCAAGACCAACACCTTCTCGGAACAAGATAATAATGATTCTATGTCATTCTCCTGAGCGTGACCGGTACAAAGACGAATAAATAGCATCTCTACATCACGTTGTTATCTAGATATATGAGACAACACATATTGGGTATCGGCAATCTGATGAATGTAGAATTTGAGGATTGTACTTAGCATCTTAAATACAGCCTCTTAATACTGTAAAACATATCTGTTTAATTTCGTTTCCCATAATGTAGCAGTTACTAGTAATCAAAACATGTGTGTATATAGCAAAAGTGTGTGTCTCAAGTTAACGGCAGCTGTTCAAATGTCCCCTGGAACGGTAATAAATTAATAAAGACGTCAACATGTGAACTCATAGAATCTGCACTGTCGATGGTTTAATGTAATACCGGTACCATCTGTTGTGATATTTTTTTAACTCCCAGACAGATCTGTTTATTTTTGTCTCCCCTGCTCTGACCTCTAAGAACAATTTAATTATTACACCATATGGCAGTATCAACTGCATTCTCGAATCCCAAGCCTACCAGACTGTTAGTTTATAGACCTATTGGGGGTAACCCAGCTACACTGCTGTGACCTCTAGCTCTCAAAACAATTACGGATGGCATATCCCACCAGGTTTTGTACTGTGTTATATATACAGTGAAACATACAGCCAAGGGTTCCCAATGGGCATGACAGTGCACTCGCTGAGCCATCAATAAATAATAATAAAAATTATTATAAATCAAATTTTCATCAGAATTCGGTCAGCTCAGAACTTGCTGGTAACAATGCCCTAATGCACGTTCATGCCACAAATCAAGGTTCTAATGTCAACGGTTTTCCTTGTTTTGGCGACGAAACGATTCAGATGGACTGACTGACTCACTGACTCACTCATTACCGGACAATTTGCGATCTGTAGCCTACTGCATATGGAGTATACATATCTCGCCTAGTAGCATTTGCTAGATACTGTATTAAATGTGACGATTTTAATCAACGTCACAAAACATTGTTGCAGAAACTTATAAAACAAGGATACACCAAGTTTCTCAAATTTGGCGATACATATCGCATGCTGATAGCAAAATACGAGCGTAGCGTGCAAGATCTATGTCGTTACGTTTCGTAACTTGTCTGTAATTCCGATTTACGGGCTAGGGACCGTATGAACCCATGTACTGCAAGATCCTCATGGTGCTCATATGAACAGTCACAATCAAAGCGTGACTGAGATACATCGTTCTCTAGATGATGAATTTACAACGAATATTATGGATTAAGAATACTGGTCAGCGATACGGATTTGATATTTTTGGAACATCATGATGTCTTGCCGGTGTGGAGGCTAAGAATGTCCGTCCCCTATCTTCTAACCCAGCTAGGACACTTTTCTCCACATTGGGGACGTGTCCGTCCTTGGGTACAATAGAAAAGGATACGAGAAGGGACACTAATCACCAGGACATTCTTATCCATCACACCGGCATCATTGAAAACTGTTGACCGCTTCTCTCTTGCAGGATTATAGCCTATGTTTATGTATACCATTTGGTGCTAATACTACTGTTATATGGAATATGGAATAGATCTTTGGATTATGGACGCGGATATTCTTTAATGGACGACGGCTGAATTATGAATGACGGATCAGGCGCTTGTAACTTATTCCCGGGTTAGGTAAAGAGGGCATAAGTTACGAAACGTAGCACAAAAGATCGCACACGCTATGATCTATTTTGCCTTCCGTGCACGATATTTATTACAGAATTTGAGAAACTTTGAATAGAGGCGTTTGATGGTATAGCCTTGTTAGTTGTGGGGAGATATCTAAGCGTTTATGCTGTCTGTCAGTCTGTCTGTCCTGTGTCTGTCCGTCCCGTTTTCTTGTCTGCAAGATATCTGGAGAACTACCGGACGGAATTTCACCAAACTTGGATGAAAGCTTCATTGGGATGTCCTCCTCGTGCAGTTAGGGTGTGTGTGTGTGTGAGGTGTGTGTGTGTGCGTGTGTGTGTGTGTGTGTGTGTGTGTCCTTGCCCAGTGTCCGTTCGTCCGGGTACTTGCACACGTAAATACAGGCATTGTCTGTAAGATATCTGAAGAACTACTTGACGAAATTTCACCAAACTTGGATGAAACTTTCGTTCGAATGGTCTCCTCGTCTGATTATCATTTGGTGTGTGTGTGCGTGTGTGAGTCCTTGTCCAGTGTCCGTCCGTCTAATTGTACATGTATATACAAGCCTTGTCTGCAAGATATCTGGAGAACAATTTCATCAGGCTTGAACGTAAGCTTCATTGGAACGACCTCCTCATCGGATTAGGCTTCGGTGTGTGTGCGCATGCTTGGGTGTCCGACCGTCCGTCTAATTGTACATGTGTGTACAGGCCTAAAGATCCGCAGTTTTGTTTTGGTTACTTATTGCCACATTCACTTTAAAACCTCCCCATATATACCGTGCCCACTCAAGGCAAGGCGGGAGGTTGAGAGAGACGTATGTTTTTGTTAAAGAAAAACAACCAGCATAGGCTTCTTGCCAGAGCGGCAACTCACGGATCAAAGCTACCAGTCTTGATATGTATACGCCGTGTGCAGGTCCTTCTGGAATATTGCTATCCAGAAATCCTATGTAAAAAATTGGAACGTTTCTATTGTGATAGATTCGACGTGAAAGAAAGCCGTTATCATTCTTTTGAAGGTATAGTCCAAATATGACAGACAGACAGATTTTGAATTTGTGGCCTCCCATCCTAAGTTGGATGATGTAGGCCATGCCATTGAGTTTGCTTTAAAAAAAAGAGTCAATTAAAACATTACTTCAGTATAAAAAATAAATACTTTACGTTTGATTTTAAAAGAAATACTGTGTTTTTAAAAGATGCACAATGTGATATATAAACATGTATATTGAGGCTCCAAAGGCGTTATTGTATAAGAAGGGGGAGGTATTACTTTAAAAGATAATATAGAAACAACCAGCATGCATATATTACAAAACAACGACCCTATTTATCAGAAATATATAACTGAATTATAAAGGCCCAAATAGCACATGCATATTTTATTTTCAATTAACAATAAAGTCATCATATTAACTTAGACAAGAGTACTTGAGTGGTTATTAAAAACGATGTAACATAACATATCTACTCCTCCTGATGAACACCGCGAATGAGGACCTCCAATGGTATCCTCAAACACTGATATCCAATCAGAACGAGCAGAGATATCATTTAAAATAAAGCTCTTTTATCAAGAAAAGGAACATTTTATCCATTAATAAATTAGGACTCAAGTCTATCAAATTTACAAATATATGCATGTACTATTATAGTAACCAATATAATCAGAGAATACAAAGGGCACAACATTAAATAAAAATTACATTCATAGATTAATTTAATTTAAAATGTATAATGACCAAAAAGTTACCACATGCATATCACAGATTAATTTATATTAAATAAAATAAAACACATGCAAAACATGCAATAAAATCAATACAAGGGTTAAATATAAGTCACATGCTTATCACAGATAGTAGATAAATATATACGAAATAAAAGTTGACATCACAATAGCCAGGACGCTGAGACACATGCAAAACGTATGAAATACACATTTCATGCAGATTAAATAATTAAAATCGGCGACAGCCACCAATAAAATTGGCGACAGCCTGGTACACCTTACCACGGTTTCTAGTTGGTTTAAAAACAGTCTCCTTATTTGAAGTGTCCCAGTCGTCTTGCCACATGCGGATAAACCGAGGTTTGAGCATTGATATTACCTCAGGTATAGATAGCTTGAGGGGAGATGTAATATTTGCCAAATTTAGGGCTTGTTTAGCAAGCATATCTGCCTGCTCATTCCCCGGTATACCCACATGAGATGGAATCCAAGCAAATGATATATGAATGCCTTGGTGAAATAACGTTGTATATATATGTAAAATTTCAAATAAAACTGGACAGGATTTATTCCAGATAAAATGTATCATTGCTTGGAGAGAGCTAAGTGAGTCAGTTAAAATAACAGCTCGAGCTGGTCTAAATTCAGACAAAAAGCGAAGTGATAGTAAAATAGCAAGGAGTTCAGTTTTAAAAACAGAAACGTGGAGTATTAGTAGTTTTCTTTAAGTATTAAAATATTTTCTATATATCATTTGATGAATGAGAACACACAGGCTTTGAAATGGCTAGTTTTTGACAATTTATGCATGTAAGGGTATCCATACGGGAAAAGATATAGGTCTGCTAAACGTTGTGCACAATTTGTACCCATTGGGATACCCATATACACTGTTGGAATATGGTGTAAGCGAATTTTCTATAAATATTGATAATATGAAATTCAAGCATTTCTATAAACAAAGAAACTTCCTGAGAGAAACGAAACTAGATTTGGTTGATGCTTTAATAAACTTTGGAGTTTCATCCTGATACTTTGCAGATAGGTTCGAGTGCTACAAATCCATAAATGTTTTTGTCAGCAGTTATATGTCAACATTTCAATCCAGAGTGTCATGTTTCCTAGTATCCTATTTCCATCTGACCACTTCCCTGGAAAAAGTATAGTGTTCACGCGTCTGCAAATAGTACCTCAGATCAGCAGGAATCAAAATGAAAATCGCAACTCAGAAAAGCACATGTGATGCTTACTGCTCGCCATTCAACCCTCTGTTTCATAATCACCAGGAGGCTGCAACATTCGGATTCAAACCATTATGCCATGTGGCACCTAGTACATGTGAAAAAGCCTTCTCATCGTGGAACTCTGGGTGACGTCTGGCTACAAGGATGTTGGATCCGACTCTTGCATCCATTTATACCGTATGAATGTGTATAGGGAATATTGCAATCCGGAGGAGATAGTTGACTACCTGTATGTCAAAATAGTGATCGTTTATCTGGGGATACGCAGAGTCGACAAGAGAATAATAAAGGAATGACGATATTTGTTAAATCTTGGAACAGAATCGATCTATGACATCCAGGGTAACATGTAGTAATGCAAGCAAAAGTTATGTCCCTTGACATGGTTCTCCCCACAGTCACCGGCAAGCTCAAGATACATTTTTTTGGAAGAGAGAAGAGAATATTTTGATCGGAACCTTAGTTTTGTCTCTTATCTACTTGGAGGTTTTTCAATCGTTTGACATTGACAAGTTGGCGATATATGGAATCGGCTTATGGATGACGACTTTGACAGCACTAAAACATGAAAGACATTTCCAAATACTTCACACGCAATGCTCTAGTTCGTACTATACGTCGTATTGGTGACACCGCTGTAACCACAGCGTCACCCATAATGTATAGGCGATGTATCCTCAGCTATGTTGTCATCATTGGACAAATCAAGGATTCATGTGGTTCGGGAGGGGGGTGGGGGTGGCGTAATTGTGTGTGTATGTATATGGGGTACAGGTAAATACTCATCAGTTTGACTTTGACTTTGCCATATCGAGAAGAAACAAGAAAAACCCGTATCTCCTACTAAATTTAGTGATATGAACGTACCGTACAACAACATGCATATCATCGAATGCTTGAAAACACCATGTACGCCAGGATACACTCCGAGCTCGCCAGATGTATTACTGTCATTAGTCTGTATACTGTAATTGACAAGTCTCCACACATTAACCTGCTGGAGTAAAGTCGATTACCAGGTGTGCGGGAAAGCTGTCGGAGTAGAACCTACTTTCTTCTCAATACAGAGGGCACAAATACTCATTGGTCGAGCAAGGGGTGTTGTCCGCAAATAGTTGGAGAGAGTTCTGCTCTCAGTCAACCAGTTGTCAACCTTGTTCGACGATCTTCGTTCGTTCTCGCTCGAAGAAAATGCCGGATATACAAAAAACGCCTCAAATGTGTACGCGTGAGAATTGTTTGTTGAGGACAATGAGATACGATATCCATACACATGGGTCTAAAATAATTACGATATGTTATCGTATATGTAGGGACAGCATCTGTCTAACAGTGCTATTAGGAGCATTAATAAGAATATTGTAGATGTAACTTCGTATGTGTAAGTATGTATATGATTCTTTTTGCAGACGCAATCAGTCTTGATTGGTACTCGAATAGCTATTCTCAATTATGAGTTGTTTTTGTTCAACTTCAAACCAGACGCTTGTATTATAGCTTATGTGTTACTTAGACGGAATGGAGAATGTTTCATATAGTGACGTTTGAAGCCGAAACGTACTGCAATCCTCTCCCCCTATGCGAAATATTAAACATGTTTTTGTATTGTACCGAGACATCAGGACACAATGTACAGTACATGCATATCTACTATTCATCCACGCATATTCTACGTGGAACTATAGACGAAAATGTAACATCGCTATCAAGTACCAAGTAATAAAATTGTGGGAAGTATACATTCACATTTTCCTTAGATTGCCTCTACGTGTTTGATCGATTGTTTTGTGGAAGTGTTTATTGTCACTAGTATGGCAATGTGAATCTACACGTTTTCACAGTAAAGATAGTCGGTATCTTGCAAGTATCTTCTAACTAGAATGTACCTTAATTAGTGTGACGTATCTTTTTGGCAAAAATGTGTATATTGCACGTTATCTCCAACCAGGCGATGGTATATCTTCTTAATATCTTGACGGTTTCTTGACGAGATAGAACACTATAGCTATAACATGAATTAAGAATGCGAACATTTATCGCCGAGGAATGCTCTCTGGGACATCTGGGAATTGTATTGCATACTGGAGGATGGGGTTAAAATCAGTTCACACACCTTACTTTATAATAAACATAGAGGATATACACTATAATATGCATAACAATCTTTTCATGCATAACAATCTTAATATCAAATCGCCACTTTAGTGTCCCGTGTTGAAGGAAACGCACGGTCCCAGCTTGGCACTTAGGGTCTGATATTTTTTATATTTTCAAACTATTTATTTCAATCTAAATTAGTGGAGTATTGTGGAATGTTTTTCGTATAAGTGAACTATACAATTTGTACATAAAATTTATATATTTTTCGCAATGGCTTTTTATATGGAAGACAAATTTGCGGTTAAAATTTCCACAAAGTTTGTTAGAATCCCGAACACGATTCTCTGAATGACATCATCATCGGTTGAAATAAAGATTTGTTAGGGACTGTTCAAAATTTATCGGAGGGGGGGGGGGGAGGCGGTGCAATTCAGGGGGGCAAGAAGTTTTTCTTGTGGTTCGGGAGGGGGGTGCGTACTTTTTTTACTGGTCCAATCAGGGGGGTGCTTACTTTTTTTCCAACTTCAACTTGATGGGGGGGGGGCAATTTTTTATCTCGCCTTACGAAGTAAAGGGGAGATATTGTGAAGAGGAATAATAATGTCCGTCGGTATCGGTGTCCCCGGCCTGGAAATGATAATGTTTATGGCTTAGCAAATTCAAAAAAAAATCTAGAAAATTTAGAAAAAATATAAAAAACAAAAAAATATGGGGTACTCCAATGTTAAGTTTTGCGTTTAGCTGAGGTGCACATGTACATCTGTACCTAGAAAGTTTGCTGCAGTTGTCAGCTGCTATTGGATGATTATGAATCTTGGTAAACATGTTTCTTATGATTAGAGGACGTACCTGTGCTATTTAGGAGATGAAATATAAATTTTTGTTCAAATTTTGAGGGTTTTGTCTTAGTAATCTGTCAATGATAATGTACATGTATACCCCCACCTTTACAGTAAAAAAACTGTGTCACGTGCAACAAGTCACCAGAATAAATTGATGTCCCGTTGCAATTTGACATTTAATAATCGGAATCGGAACAATAAATCAACAGCCAAAAGTACCAGTACTTATCTAAAATACATCAACGCCCAGGTAATTTTTGCTCGGTCTCTAATAAAAAAAAATGAAATCAAAATCGTAAATGTTGATTGTTGATAACAAATTTATTCAAAATATTTTTTTTATACAAGGTGAGAGTTCTGTGTGAATTTTTTTATTTTTATATTTTTATTTTTTTTATTATTATTATTATTTTATTTTCTTTGAGGGTTTTGTCTGTGAGGGTTTCGTCAGTGGGTGTATTGAATCAAAAGTCTTTAGGCATTGTCAGCAAAAGCCAATGAAAAAAGCACACATTCTTGAAGGTAACAAACCTCCATTGAATTTACTGGGTGGCTGTTATACTACATGTAAGTGGCAGTGAAATGGTTTGTGCTATATTTTATCATTCATTCTCGGAAGAACCATTGTCACAGGTTAATAAAAAAAAACTAGCCCCGTTTTCTTGCCCCCCCCCCGAAAAATGGTGGGGAATGTATGCTGATTTTCCCATATTTTTTTGGAGGAAAAGCCAGGCTATTCGGTGTGGTATGTCAATAGTGACCGTGAATATTAGGGAATATAGTTTTGGTCAGATGTGCCCAGCTCATTTACTACATAATACGTAAGGCAAATATTTAGTGGTTTGTGACCGGAAATACAGTTCTTAACCCTACCTGGCCTGGGGGGGGGGGGGCATTATGGCCCCACTTACCAAACTTTCTGCGCTATCCCCGGAACAACAGATAATGGAGAGCTGACACTCCGGGACTTTATTGTTTATCATATTGGGGTCATTTTGAGCCTATTTGCATAACCCCCTGATCAGAGAATCATGAGTAAATCCAAGATGGCGGCCACGTGGGGTCCCAGAAAAGTGGTGTTTTTGTCGTATTTCTTCAAAATTTCTGCTTTTCCGCAATGAAAAGCGGGCAAAAACTATTTTATTTCTCATTACATTAATATTTACTAATTTATCAAGCAGTTTTTGCGGAGAAATTGCAAAAATAAAAATTTCGAAAAATCGACCAAAACATGCCGTTTTTGAAAATGACGTCACTGTGACGTCATCAAAGCGCCCATCTTGAATTTTTTTTTACATTTTCTTGTAGAGTTTCACCCAAGGGTATAGTGTGATGAGTTTCAGCCCCCCAGCTCAAGGGGTAAGAAAAATAATTAGGGGGGGGGACCATTTCGGCCCCCCCCCCAGGCCTGGACAGGTCCCAAAAAGCCCAGGCCAGATAGGGTTAAAAGACTGTATTGAGAATGGACAAGTTTTCGACACTGATACATTCACGATAACGGGCCGATCTCCGATGACAATGACAATTGCGCACGTGTACCACATTACAATGAACCTTACCCGACGATCTTTTACACAAAGAAGATGACTACAAACGGTTTAGCAGTGTTTAGATAATTTCTGGATTCACAAACAGCACATGTTCAAACAAGGCAGATAACTTATGAAAAGTCACATCAAGGGAGACTAATCTGCCTCTATAATCACACCAAGGGCGATAACTCTTGAAATTAACTTAAATATCCATTGGGTCCACTGTTAATCCCCCTCATCATCATACACAAACTGACTTGGGAGTGTAATTGTGTTGTTGATGCAAAATAATCAATATCACATTCAAGCAACACACTTTACTTAAATCAAATTATCTATATTTGTGTTCATGAGACATTAAAGTTGAGGTAAAAAAAAATTATAATAATAGCCTGAGAATGAGGATGCTATTTATCTTGTGTGCATATATATCCAATAAGATATGTGTTTTCATTGGTTTGGGTATGTGTTCAAATATACTCAATTTTGTGCTACTGAGGCTCTGGCTGGTCAAATCGTCATATTTTTGTCCCTGTGAACCTCGACGAAAACAAACTTTGGTCTCGCTCATCAATGCGACAAAAAAAATCTTGTCCCATCCAGAAAAGCCGGTAAAAAAATGTTGGTCCCTGCCCTAAATTAACCGGTCCCGTCCTCCTGATAATTTTTGCCTGATGCCTAATTGCTTGTTTCCATCAAACGTTTCTTCATCTACCAGGGCCCTATTCAAATACCGCCAAGTCCAAGGGGTTCCCTGTGCTTTGCATGGTTCATGTTCATACTTTATGACAGTTAGAAACCAACACATTTACTCTGAGTATGGTGGGATTGATTCAAGTGAAATTTTGTTGTCATGATTATGATATGTCCAGTATACAAATACCTATACCTGTCGTTTCCATGCTTTGAATTACTGGAAGGCTCCAAGCTAACTAATATTAAAAGGGATGATGAGTGAATGCATCATCATTTACGTACAACCTCCTGTTTTTTTACCATTAAATATATACAACTGTACCAGTATTGACTTCTGTCAATTTGCTTCTCTGGTGCGGAGAGCGGGGGGTCTTGACTTTTTTTTGGAGACCTCATTGGGGGGAGGGGGGGTCAGAACTTTTTTTAGGACTTCGAGAGGTGAGTCAAAAACTTTTTTAAAGATCACTGGAGGGGGGGGCACTTTTTTTTAGCTATATTTTTTTGACCGGTTCCTTAGCAAGCGTCAGATCCGACGTTCAATATTCAGCCGTCGTCCATAAAATATTCTCCACATCAACAATCGAAATTACAAGCGTCTAGTCCGTCATTCATAATCCAGCCGTCGTCCATTAGAGAATATCCGCGTCCATAATCCAAAGACCTATTCCATATTCCACATAACAGTATTAGCACCAAATTCAAAAAGACAATCATAGTATACATAAACATAGGCTTGTTTCCTGAAAGAGAGAAGCGGTCAACAGTTTTCAATGATGCCGGCAAGACATCATGATGTTCCAAAAATATCAAATCCGTATCGCTGATCAGTATTCTTAATCCATAATATTCGTTGTAAAGTCGTCATCTAAAAGAATGATGTATCTCAGCCACGCTTTGATTGTGACTGTTCATATGAGTACCATCAGGATCTTGAAGTACATGGGTTCATACGGCCCCTAGCCCCGGGTTAAGCGGAATTAGACACAAGTTACGAAACGTAGCGCCATAGATCTTGCACGCTACGTTCGTATTTTGCTATCAGCATGCGATATGTATCGTCATACCTGTTTCGTATGACAGTTATCAACAATTCGAAATGTGTATAAAATAAAAATAGAAAAAACACAAGATAGTTGCTTACAAGAGAGAAGCGGTCAACAGTATCCAATGATATCAGCAAGACATCATTTAATTTGGTGCTACTGCTAATATATGAATTAGGTGTTTGGACTATGGACGACCGTTATTCTTTATTCAAATGAATGTCAAGTCGTTTCCAGAGTAGGTATCTCAGTTACACTTTGCTCGTGATTGTTCATTTGGACACTATAATTGGGTCACCATTAGTAAAAAAAAGCAACTATATGAAAATACAAATGACTTCTGTGTGGATGTCGATGGGGTTTCAGATTCAGGTCTGTATTGGCTACAGACCACCAAATAAATGACATTTACGGCCATGTTAACTAGTGAGTGAGTGAATAGAATTCAACTTCGCTTTCAACAATATTTCAGTTATATCTCGACGAACCAACTAAGCACCACCCAGGCAAGTTGCGTTCCTGCTACTTCAAAGAAGAAATCTTTGAAGCAGCATGGAACCAGACACCCTCCATCTACCCTATAAAACACTGAGAATAGCGCACAAGACACAGACAGGACGCTTACATGGTGC
>JAVTVY010028643.1:0-12462 GCA_036873755.1 Hanleya hanleyi
TATTGGAGATAACGAGACTTCCCTTACTTTCCTGTAAGTCATTGGAAGTAATCTCCTCTCCAATTTAGTTGTTATTTAACGTTTAATTTCTGTCCTGTGGATCTATTTACATCCAGATGTTAATTAATTTGACTGGTGGCTGAAACATTTGTGCCAATGTGGTGGTAATCCTTTTAGCCGGACAATAATTACAGCTGCACATTGAAAATCTCCACCTGTAGAATTAAAATAATTTCCACATCAGCGTGAAATGTTTCAACTAGTGCACGAGGTGTTTCCACTCGAGTGCAAATGATTTCCACTTTAGAGTAAACTACAGTCTCGGCCACAATGGTTGGTGCATTGACAACAGAAAAATCATTGAAAACTTCTGTAGTTATGACGAATCGGATTGATTTTTGAGTATTTCTTTTGACGATTCGTGAATCCCGAAGGATTACCTCTTTTCTTGAACTTTGGTCGACAATATACACTCTAAAAATTAGTCTGTTATCTGAGTGATAACAGAAAGATTGTGT
Source organism: Hanleya hanleyi (assembly GCA_036873755.1). Lineage (NCBI taxonomy): Eukaryota > Metazoa > Mollusca > Polyplacophora > Lepidopleurida > Hanleyidae > Hanleya > Hanleya hanleyi. Next base: position 519 of record JAVTVY010028643.1, read on the forward strand.
TGCAAACGACAGAAAAATCTGTTATTTCTATTAGAGATTGTGTTAAAATAACATTATATTTTTTCTAAAATAACATGAAACTTGTGTTAAAATAACATAATTGTATTCTGTTATCACTCAGACAACAGAATATTAGCAGAATAATTTTTAGAGTGTACCTGTATTGGAATTCGAATAGTGTACCATTTCAGATGAACTATCATTTTGTTGAGAGGTAAGACTAGATTATCAGAAGAAATGTATTGCGATCGGCATTTTGAATCAACCAACACTAATGACAACGGTTCACACCAGATCTTCATGACACAATACGTCGGACTTGAACCATTCATACAACACTTTCGAGATGAAAATCTGAACTCGACAATAACAATATTCTGAAACCACCGACCAGCCGCCGGACAATGTCAGTTTGTGGCCGACACGAGACGTCGACGGACACGACGTTGGGTGAAATTTGTATGATGGCCGAGAAGGAACATCGCTGTATTACGTTAATGAATCTGGACCGACACACGAAGGCAGGATGCGAAGTCAGGATGCGAAGTCGCGAAGGCAGGATGCGAAGTGGCGAAGCCAGGATGCGAAGCGCGAAGTCAGGATGCGAAGTCAGAATGCGAAGCGCGAAGTCAGGATGCGAAGTCGCGAAGGCAGGATACGAAATCAAAACATGGAGCGCGAAGTCACGGCACCTGACTTCGCCACTTCGCATCCTGCCTTCGCGACTTCGCATCCTGACTTCGCGCTTCGCATCCTGACTTATCCTGCCTTCGCGACTTCGCATCCTGACTTCGCGCTTCGCATCCTGCCTTCGCATCCTGACTTCGCGCTTCGCTTCCAGTCTCTGCAATGCTTTGTTTTGATTTCGCATCCTGACTTCGCGCTTCGCATCCTGGCTTCGCCACTCCTGCCTTCGCGACTTCGCATCCTGACATCGCGCTTCATGTTTTGATTTCGCATCCTGACTTCGCGCTTCGCATCCTGCCTTCGTCCTTCGCATCCTGCCTTCGTGTGATTCATAACACAATACAGCGATGTCCCTTCTCGGCCATCATAAATTTGACTTAGTGTACAAAAGTCGCCTGTACTCGAATTCTCTTTTCACCATTCTCTGTGGCGTTGTTAGGCTGTTCGGGAGATATTTTGGTGAAAAAATAAAATAAAATTGAGGTTCAACCCCATGGCAACGATTTGGTGTAAGACTCACGAAATATAATTGACAAAGGATCTGCTGCAAGTTGTATTATCAGCAGCATATAGGTATTCCAATGGGTACTAATTGTGCACCCCTGTTGGCTGACCTATATCTGTTCTCTTGACTATATGACTATATGCAGGCGCTTTCAAAAACCGATTCATTCAAAGCCCGTTCCTTCTCATTCACCAAACGCTTTATAAACGATCTTCTCGCTGTGGATAATCGCTATATAAATGACGCAGTGAAGGATATATATCCACCTTCACTGGATTTGAAGGAAACTACAGATAGCCCTACAGGCACATCTTATTTAGATCTCTATCTCTATAAAAATGAAGCGGGCATTCTCTCGTCGACTTTATGACAAAAGAGATGATTACAATTTCGACATCGTAAACTATCCCTTTCTGGATAGTAATATTCCAGTGGGACCTGCATATGGCGTATACATATCTCGCTTAGTAACATTTGCTAGATCCTGTGTTAAATGTGATGATTTTAATCAACGTCACAACACATTGTTGCAGAAACTTATAAAACAGGGCTATTCCACCAAGCGCCTCCACTCAAAGTTTCTCAAATTTGGCGATACATATCGCATGCTGATAGCAAAATACGAACGCAGCGTGCAAGATCTATGACGCTACGTTTCGTAACTTGTGTCTAATTCCGCTTAACCCGAGGCTAGGGGCCGTATGAACCCATGTACTTCAAGATCCTCATGGTACTCATATGAACAGTCACAATCAAAGCGTGACTGAGATACATCATTCTTTAGATGACTTTACAACGAATATTATGGATTAAGAATACTGATCAGCGATACGGATTTGATATTTTTGGAACATCATGATGTCTCGCCGGCATCACTGAAAACTGTTGACCGCTTCTCTCTTGCAGGAAACAAGCCTATGTTTATGTATGCAATGATTGTCTTTTTGAATTTGGTGCTAATACTGTTATATAGAATATGGAATAGGTCTTTGGATTATGGACGCGGATATTCTCTAATGGACGACGGCTGGATTATGAATGACGGACTAGACGCTTGTAATTTTGTCCAGCATATTACCTTTTAAATGGGAGGTCTTACACCAAAGCCTTGGCGACCCCAGCCTCCTAAATCCCCTGATTCAAAACCCAGAGAACACATATCCGAGCAGCCCGAAAGATTATTTATGTCAAACAGAGTTAACACTATTGTTCTAAAGCCATTTAAAGCTGCCTTTGCGAAAGAATGAACCCATGTCTTCATTTATGCGTACAGACCTTTCAACAAGCATAACGTAACGATTTACGCCAACAATTGTCTTGAAAACTGATGACGTAGGCCCCCTGCATCCGTGACAGTAAAATCCCACTTATATCCTTGATTCAATGCCGGCCCCCAATATCCATGACAATTAAATGCCTGGGGGGAGGGGCTCGTTACACAATTCAATTTGCCTGCTTCATGTAACGTGACATCAACTTGCCAACTTGCTTGATGTATCGGGTTACAGGCCTTCCGGCACATGCACTGTGCGTTGACAATTAAATTAATTTCATGTTACATAAGCGATGGTAATTTCTGGATAAGTGATCACCTCTGCACAATTTATCACGTGATTGAAAGAGGGAAAATACTCATCAGGGGTCAGGTCCATATACGTAAGAGGCAAAAATCCAGCATGTCAATAAACATACGAAGGAATACGAAGTGGTCGCAAACAGTTGTTAATTCCATTACAAGTAGATTGTTGATCAAAGCTCGAGAGAACAGGTAATCCTTCGGAGATTCAGGAACCGTCGAAAGAAATACTCAAGACTATTTCATACTTGAGTGGAACCTATCTCTGCATGAGTGTAAGCTCTCTCAACTTGAGTGTAATCTATGTCAACTTGAGTGTAAGCTGCCACCACTAGAGTACAAGCTGACTCAAGAGCTGTCTCCACTTGAGTGTAAGCTGTCTCCACTTGAGTGTAAACTATTTTCAATTGTCTGTAAGCTATACTCACTGTAGTCTGTAATGTAAACTATTACCACACAAGAGTAAACTATCTCCAGTTGAGTGTAAACTAGTCAATATGGTGTTAATTATTTCTGCTTCTGTCTAATTGTTTTCACTTGATGGTAAACTATTTGATAGTAAATTATCTCTTACATCATTTCAAGCGATTTCCTTTTGAAAGTTAACTATCAACTTTTTCTATTTCGGGATAACAGATATTCGCGTGAGTGCGAACTGTTCCTCGTTTAGTGTACATAATTTTTCTTTCGATATAAATTATTTCCACTTGAGTCTATACTATTTGGACTTGAGGATAAGTTATTTCTACTTGTGCGTAAACTACCTCCATTTGTGTGTAAACTCAACTTCTACAAAAGGGTCTGTCCTGGCTTTAGGCCTACTTCGCAAATATGCATGCGCACAATTACGTCACAAATCAATTTTACCACCATTATCTTATTCTAAACAATCAGACATTTAATATAATTCCAAGCACGCCATATTTGAAATAAGGATAGCCCACATATACACACCACACCCAAGATCTCAACCCACACGTTCGCATCCAATTCACTCCGTGGACACAACATATGACCCACCTCTTACCAAATACTCCACAACAGACTGCCCTTTCTATGCAACTCCTCGACTGCGTACGTGCAAATTGACATCACCGATCAACATCCCCACCTCGGGCTTATTCTACAAAACGAGACCCACACATACCCACTTTACTTCCAAGGTCACTTCGATCTGCGCTTTCTCTACTCCTGCTAACGTCACGGTCACGTAAGCTGTATGCACAACACAACAGACACACAAGGTCCAAGGTCCACTCTAGGGTCAAAGTTCAACCCGAAAAGTCAACCCCAACGCCACAACCTACGCCACCCTCGTTCGCTCCGCATTTAAAGTTTTGCGATCACCCGCCGTGAAAAGAACTTTTTCAGCTGTGAAAAGAAACGTGTCTCCCATTACTATAGTACTGTTTTATATTCAATGAACCCAAGAACATAATGTATAACCTTTCTCCATCCTGGGTAGACGTTTGTCCGCAACCATTCGTACACACACTTTACAACACTTTTACAGTGATGTTGACCCAAAATAATATGCAACCTTCCACCAGAGACCCTATAATAAAGGGGACTGGTGAGCGGCTTAAGATCAAAGGTTCAAAGGTGTGAATCGCGCGGATGTTCCTTGCGGATCACGTGACCTCAAGCGGGAGACTCGAGGGAAAATTTCCCCAGATTGACGCCATTTTGTTTTTCCTTGAATATACTTCTTGAAACTCATGAATTATTTTGAGGCTCAGTTACAGTTCGTGTCTTTCATGCTTGAAACAGGGTAAGTAACATATTTATATACCTATTTCTGTCAACTTTATGCTGATATTTTCAATATATCGTGAGAAATGTTCTTTCAAAGTTTGTTGATTGTTGGTGCGAATTATCCACCGGGATAGCTGGAGGGAAAATAGAACGATAGGAATTTGTACAACCAGTTTGTGTATACATGAAACAACATATCTTGACAAAAAAAAGATATTTTTTATGTTGTTGGGTTATATTCTTTCGTCTCTTGTATATTTCTCAACAATGTGTTACTATAATGGATAGGAAATAAATGCATTTCCGGTTTTATGGCTGTCGAAAAATATGTAATTTTTTCTAATTATTGGACAAATATGCAACCAATTGTAGCGCTTTGCAGCATTTTTTATGACCAATGGAAATTACTGTGTAAATCATAAGTTGTTCGAAAACTGCTATGTGAAGTTGAAATGCGACTTTGTTCAGGTGAAATGATGGAAAACAATCTTTGAAAAATGAACAAAACGCCCATTTGGCAGCGATTCATGGACGCGGCTGAAGTGGAGAACGTTGGCGGCCACGGCATGTGTTGTTTTAGCGAGCGTCAGCTAATCAACAAGTGTCTGATTCTTATCACTGCTTATCTAGGCACAAGGAACATGCCTTCAAAGACACTAAGCCGCTCACCAGTCCCCTTTATTATAGGGTCTCTGCTTCCACGGTTCTCATCTTTTTCCTGTAGGACGAAAGGATGGATACTCCGTACACATAATTGTGCACACAGTTGTAAATATAGAAACAATGTATATCAGAAGTAAATACTTTATGTACCTTTTCTACAAAAACGTCTGCTACACAGTGACAGTATATGCGAAATTTTGTTATCGTGAATTATCTGACAGAGTAGAGAATCGTTATTGAGGCGGATAAATGTCAACGTCCTGATAATCCTGCTGGCCGCCATTTTGCATTTAGTCCGCTTGGTATCTGTTCACCCAGCTACGTCTTGGGAGAAGCTGCCTCCCCTTTATGGGACTAGCTCTGAGATGCAAATGCGTTCAAAATGTCCACACTATGACAAGCTATCGTTTGAATATCGTGTCTTTTATATCCCCATGGTGTTCAAATGAACAGTCACAATCAAAGCGTGACTGAGATACATACTCTGGATAAAGATTTGGAAATTAATATGGATAAAGACTAAGGGTCGGTGATCAGCATTTGATGTAGAGATGTCTTACTAACATCATTGGAAATTGTTTACTGCGTCTCTCTTATGAAAATCTTATGGAGTCACGTGACCACCCCGTACCCCCAAATTAGGTCAATGCTAAGGAATAAGGGTTTTATATACTACTCGTCTCGGTCTCTCCTCCAACCCGCATTTGTTAATCAGTTACGGCAAAGAGATATATTCAACATGCACTGTCGTTGCGAAATGGTGTCTCTTCTGTATTACTGACACGTGATATCCAAACTTTTGGCAATTTACGAGTTTGTGGAACAAAATTTTTAGGTAATAGCATTACTATTACGGGTTTTCTGTTCTAATTTTATTGCAAATGGGAAATCCTGTATTTCTTTCCTGAACGTAAACCTGAATATTAACATGAATTTTCCGTCCTAACTTTCCGCTCTGGTTATTAAGTAATATCTATATAAAACAAATATCACATTAATTGTACATGGCGCCAATAGCTAATTCTCTTGATTTTCAAAAAATAACACAATTTTCACAAATAAGTAATGATATAGTTTGGACCATTTTCCTTTGTCTTCTGGCTTTGACGCTCGATCGACAGTGAATTCCCTAAGTAATACCACGATATGAAACAAATATTGCGATGTACATGACATCAATCTTTTGCATTTTGGGCGAATACTTGATTCTGATGATAGATTTTAATGTAATTTCGAAAATGTTTTCATCCACACAATACCCAGTGCTTTACTTTGGGGGATTGGAGTAAATGTCAATATATAGACAGAACGGATTACATGATAGTAAACCGATCGCTACCGTCACCGGTGTCAAAGGGAATGTACATGTACTAGTTGTCCGTCAGAAATTTTAGTCCTCTTGGTATCTGTTCACCCAGCTACATCTTGGGAGAAGCTGCCTCCCCTTTATGGAATAGCTCTGGGAGTCGGTCTCAATTCACTAGCAGTGGTATTTTTCGTTCACGCCGGTAATGTTCTATAGTATGAACAAGTAGCCAGAGGATGCTAGGTCCCCCGCCGAAATGGCAGGGATGGTTTCAGGGGCGGTGTAGGTATCCATACATTATCAGAGGGGGGACAATTAAACTGTTAAGAAGAAACAAGGAAAAGTGTGAACAGCAACGTCTTGAAAAGATTTGAAATTAATATGTGTAAAATAATATTGCTAAATGTGAAATTGAATTGAAGTCACTCGCTGTGTGAACGGACGCCAGAAGGCTATTTTCATCTAGCGATAGCTGACATATTTTCATGTTATATTTACCAAATTATACATTATTCTGAAGATAGAAACACTTTCTTTGAGTACTGGGAAAATATAGTACATATGTATTATGTCAGTTATCACCAGTTCAAAATACTCTACTGGCTTAATAGATAGGGCAAAGTAAGATATATACACCAGAGCTGTATCAGCTGAAGTCATGGGTGAGTCAGCAGAAAGGCTCTTGTTTGTTCTCTCAGTAACGTGCACTTCCTGGTGTACATCGTTCACAAGGTGTGATCATGACAGGTATATATGTGTCGTAGGATCAGGAAGTTCTTGAAAAGTTTTGAAATTGTTATTATAAATATGGGTGAAATAATATTGCTAAATATGACGTCAAGTTCAAGCTAATGTGAGATGTTAAATTCACTGACTGTCCCAACCAACAGCAGAGTGAATTGAGTTCAAGTCCATGAGAGAGTCCAATCTAGTAAAGACTCATGAACATTGTTTCCAATGCTGCAATTTGCAAGGACACGAATGTATTGAGAAAACTCTGATCCCAACCATGGCATTGCCAGATTACATCAATGTAGGTTTTCTTTGTATCTGACTGGGCTGGAGAAGTTGAGCTGCTCTGGATTTAAAAAGAAGTAATGTAATAATTTAACAAGAGACTTGTAGAAAAATGGCTCGGTTTCACATTATTATAACCGTCAAAATCATTCCATCTTCGATCAGGTGTTCTTCGGCGCAACGAACTAATTATATCCACGTGATCACCTATGTAAGAATAAAATTGAATGAAGAAGATATTATTTTTCAAAGGCGTAGTTTATTACAAATGCACCTCTCCATTTGAAATATATAAAATACTCATATTTAGTGGTACATACTTTGATAATTTCGACCTCATTTAATAGGTCTGTCCACAGATAAACACTGGTTACGATTTACCTTTCATGTATAAAGTATGTTCACTGACACTCTGTGATCGGTTGAATTAATCTTCGCTTCACAGACCAAAGAAAATTCAAGAATTATAATAACTCTCTAGTGTGTGATGGTAATCAAGCTGAACTTTTTTTCAATCCAAAACCTGCCAAATCAGATTTTTCTAGAAGTTTAAATACTGAAATACCAGCCTCGAAAAAATTACGGTGCTTCAATGTATAAAAATGGAGATACGATTGATCAAAATGTAGGCCCTACTCCTCGGCCTGATTTGGTATTTTTGAGGCATTTACAGTGAGGATTTTCTCTTATAGCAAGAATATGACACCTCAAAATCAAAATAATTTTGTCACAGAATATCTTTTTTTTTGTTGGAAAGAACGACGAATGGTTTTGGTTTGAGGTGTCATATTTTTGCTTCAGGAGAAAACCCTTCATGAAAATGCCCCAAAATAAGCACGGGAGCACATTTGGATCAATCATATATCTCCATTTTTATGCAACTGAACATCCCAGTTTTTTCGAAGGGTATATTTCAGTAGGTAAACTTCAAGAAAAATCTTATATGGCAGGTTTTGGAGTGGAAAAAATCGGCATTATTACCATCACACACAAAGGATGTTTGTCGTATGTAAACGTCACATATCCTTTGAATTGACCAGTCAAATGCTTTAAATCTATAGAAATGTCACGTGATGCACTGTGAATATCTCGTGATGCACTGTTTCCATTAAACCCCATATACTTATTGTAGAAAGAAAATAGGCATATTATATATTGTTAGAAATGAATCGACAAACATTATATACACCCGCGGTATTGCAATAAAGTTTTCTTGAGCTAAATGAGCACAAAGAATGGCGCCCGGTAATATAACAACACTGTGAAGATAGATACAATGGTTAACAAAATTCTTCTAATTACATGACTAACTTATTAATGAAAATTTTTTTAGTAAAAATGGCCAACATATATCGCAAATACATACTTTTATCCAGCTGACCAGTTTCACTACGTTTACATTAATATTATCCCCTGGATGACTCAAATTATTCATTCTTATACTATCCTAATATTTTTTGTGCATTCATTCCTGAATGCCAATCGAAGAACTAAATTCAATATTCAAATATCTGAGTTCTTTGGTATATCAGAGCTGGAGAGAATTAATTAAAGTATCTCTGTTGTAAATAGTCGCTTGACAATTACGACATTGCACATTGCAGCTAAAATAGTATCATAGGTGAAAGGTAATTTCATCAAGACATATACTCTCTAAAATAATTAGATTGAAAATTCAATCCATCAGATTGGAATTAGTAACCAATCTATTAGATTGAATATTCCATCTATTAATCTAGTAGATTGAATTTTCTGTGTACAACAGATTCATTTTGTCATTTTCAATCTATTAGATTGAATATTTTCAATCCAATAAAGATTGGTCACTAATTTCTATCTGATAGATTGAATTTCAATTTAATTATTTTAGAGAGTAAGTTTGAAAACAAATAGGAAATACATCCTGCCAACCGGTGATCTTACAAAGTTGCAAGGTCGAGTACTAATTAAAGATCAATCTCAGTAAACTCAGATATAATATCACAGAATATTATATCTGAATTCAGCCCTATAGAAATCCCATGCGAATTTGAAACTACATTTGTTAGCCAATTAGGTGGCTATAGCTTGTTGAAATCATGCCCACAGTAATTACACACGGACTAATATATAAACATTATCAGGAAACAGTATCCAAATATGGCAACATTTTCAGACAGTCTGATTGCTTCCTCCAAAAAGTCTGGCTTTGTTAGGGGTAGAAAATATCAAAAGATTGTGCCGCGCGAAAATGTTAATCTCCGTGAAGTATAAACGTCATTCATCTCGCAGAATATCGGCGAACATTTCGCACGAAGTTTTCATAGCGTTACGTCTAGATGGTATTCCCCTGATTTACCATCTTGGTTTACCTAGATTGATTAAAGATGAAAATGTTAGAACAATCTTTTCTTGGATAATAATTCCATCGTTTTATCCTACTATAGGCCTGGATAGAGCGGGTGAGAAGGAGGGGAGGGGGAGGGGCAATGCTAATTTATTTTACACAAGAGAAGTATTGACTAATTTGTCAGGTAGTGTTCACAAAATAAAATGCACCAATTACAAATTTCCAAATGTCTCATGGGAAACTTAACTTACGTGAAATAAGAGAAGATAATAGACTCATCCATAGAAAAGCAAAAGGCAAAAGGCAAAAAAAAATAAAAATACAGAACCCGAAAACTTCACATTTCTGGTGTCTGTTTTGAATTTACCCATTGATCGGGGGTTTTGCAGATAAGCTCAAATTGGTCTCATCATGTTAAACTACAAAGTCAAAACGATTTAGCCCCCCCCCCCCCCGCCTTCATAATGTCAGATAGGGTTTCTCGGGAGATTCGATATGCATTAGAGACCGAACAATATTAAGCGGGACCGATGCAAATTGGAGAAGGGCAAGGATTTCTTAGCTCCTGCGAAGAAAGGTTTCTAACTTGTTGTCTAGCACAATAGGCAACATTTCGTTGAGAATTTAACATTACAATTGGTTGGTTCAAAATGAAATATGTATAAATGTTTTTTATTCCAATGGGCTGTATGTATACGTATGTGAGACAACACAATATTCGGTTTACCAAATAAAATTTCAAAATTCCTTCCAAAAAGGTATTATTTTGATGTCCGAAAAGATTTTTTACTGTCGGAAAAGATTTATTTTAATTCTAGAATAATATTTCAAATATCAAGCTGATTGGATGAAAATTCAAAAATATTTGTGTTCCTGTAAGTGAGATAAAACAGTATCTGCTGGGCATGTTAGTAGATAGAATTTCAACATTTAACCGCGGAATGCATGCAAAGTTTGGATGTGTGCGCGTATGTAGATTGGTGAGGAGGGATGAAACATGAGGGCGGAATAATCGCTTTATTAATTTTCACTCATGGTTATGGACGGGACACGGAATCCATTTCTCTGATATTTTTTTTTCTTCAAATTCACCGGTGTAAAAGACTCATCTGACCCCTTTTCGTATTAAAGGCTGGAGCTTAAAACACGGCTCAGAGTCTCCCCCGAGCGCCACATTATATGAGTTGAAACATACACTCATATAGGAAATGGGTTAGGTTAAAGGGTTCGGGTAGTTTTAGGGTCAGGTTCACGATTATGATATGGATAGAAGCATATGGTGGAGATAAATCGACACCGGAGACGCTTACACCCCAACCTTTCTAAATATTACACGGTCACTAATAGCATCATGCAGATTCCTCCCAAAAGACTTCAGTTGAGTGCAAACTATCTCCAGTTGAGTGTAAACCGTTTCCAGTTGAGTGTATACTGTTACCAACCAAGTGTAAACTATCTTCCAAGAGTAAACTATTTTCAGTTGAGTGTAAACTACTCCAGTTGAGTGTAAACTATCTCCATTTGAGTGTATACTGTTACCACTCAAGAGTAAACTATTTCCAGTTGAGTGCAAACTATTTTCAGTTGAGTGTAAACTATCTTCAGTTGAGTGTAACCTGTTACCACCCAAGAGTAAACTATCTCCAGTTAAGTGTAAACTATCTTCAGTTGAGTGTATACTGTTGCCACCCAAGAGTAAACTATCCCCAGTTTAGTGCAAACTATCTGCAGTTGAGTGCAAACTATCTTAAGTTGAGTGTAAACTATCTTCATTTGAGTGTATACTGTTACCACCCAAGGGTACACTATCTTGAGTTGAGTGTATAGTGTTACCACCCAAGAGTGAATTATCTCCAATTGAGGGCAAACTATCTTCAGTTGAGTGCAAACTATATTCAGTTGAGTGTAAACTATATCCAGTTGAGTGTAAACTATCTTCATTTGAGTGTATACTGTTACCACCCAAGGGTAAACTATCTTCAGTTGAGTGTATACTGTTACCACCCAAGAGTGAACTATCTCCTGTTGAGTGCAAACTATCTCCAGTTGAGTGCAAACTATATTCAGTTGAGTGAACACTATTGAGTTGAGTGTAGACTGTTACCA
>JAVTVY010028644.1:0-122117 GCA_036873755.1 Hanleya hanleyi
GTGAACATCTTGGTGGTTGACAGAGTGTCTGATCAAACGTCCAGGCCGCTTCCCTTTTATAGCACGCTAGCTGGTGATCTATTTTTAGCACACTCAGTTCAACTATCCTCAAGTCGAGGGCCGAGCCGTGACATCTTCGGTAACCTCCGTGTCTCTTCGGTCACCTCCGTACCGTCAACGATCAACATGTAGACATATAGAGTATGTACGGCATGTTATGGTATTCATCAGTGCATGAGTGACGCATTCAGCCGATGGGAGTGGTCGGTCAGCTTGGTAACGGAAAACGTAACATTGGTCACACTCTCCACTGTCCACTTGGTGTTGGGGCGTTGTTGTTGGGCCCATTCCAAGGGATCCACGGTGTCCAGTTTCTCCAGCATCGTCTCTAACGACACTCGGTTAATGATGGTAAACGGTTGGTCAAATACCCGGATGTTACTGCTCGGGTAAAAATATCGGACGTTTTGGACTGTCTCTTTATGCTGCAGCACATAACCAAACGCCAGATTCAATTTGAAGGCCGTAGTTTGATCAAATTCCGACGACAAGACCTTGGGCCAGATTTTGTACGACGTGGAGGGCAAAGTACACTTCGTGGACGAAGCCATAAATGTTCCCAGCGATCTGTTACACGAAGACCATCCAGTGAGTGACATTTATCGGCGCCATTGGCCCATGATCCGGCACTGTTTCTACCGTCATCGCCCTATTCAAGATATCTACAATTTCCGACTGACCGACCTCGCCCGTCTACGTAGCTACGTAGAAGCCATCTTCAAAGATCAAACTACGGCCTTCAAATTGAATCTGGCGTTTGGTTATGTGCTGCAGCATAAAGAGACAGTCCAAGTCCGATATTTTTACCCGAGCAGTAACATCCGGGTATTTGACCAACCGTTTACCATCATTAACCGAGTGTCGCTAGAGACGATGCTGGAGAAACTGGACACCGTGGATCCCTTGGAATGGGCCCAACAACAACGCCCCAACACCAAGTGGACAGTGGAGAGTGTGACCAATGTTACGTTTTTCGTTACCAAGCTGACCGACCACTCCCATCGGCTGAATGCGTCACTCATGCACTGATGAATACCATAACATGCCGTACATACTCTATATGTCTACATGTTGATCGTTGACGGTACGGAGGTGACCGAAGAGACACGGATGTTACCGAAGATGTCAAGGCTCGGCCCTCGACTTGGGGATAGTTGAACTGAGTGTGCTAAAAATAGATCACCAGCTAGCGTGCTATAAAAGGGAAGCGGCCTGGACGTTTCATCAGACACTCTGTCAACCACCAAGATGTTCACTTGCACAACTTGCCAGAAGCTGTTTACTCGTCTAGATAAGTTACGACGCCACGAGGCCTCCATCCACAACGATGCCCGGTATACTTGTATAATCTGCGCACGGTCATTCAATCGGAAGGATCATTTACTGCGTCATGAGAGGGTACTCCACGCGGGTGCGACGGTACTATGTAATGATTGTGGTCGACTCTTCAAACGACCCAGTCGGTTTAGACAGCACCAACGTTTGATGCATGCCCCGTCTCTACGGTTTGGGCGACAACTTTCCACTAAAGAGGGGCCGCGGAAGGTCAGACCCAGTGAAGATGAACCCGGAGAGACGAACGCCACTGGTGATGCGATGACGAAGAGCCTGCCTATACCCACGGTCCAGGAGGGCCTGGATATCCAGCCGGACCCCACCGTTACGGTTTCGAGTCATACGCCTGACAACATCGAACATTTTCTGGACGAGCCCATAAATGTTCCTAGCGATCTCTTACAGGGCGCCCATCCAGTGAGTGACATCTATCGGCGCCATTGGTCCATGATACGGCACTGTTTCCACCGTCATCGCCCTATTCAAGATATCTACAATTTCCGACTGACCGACCTCGCCCGTCTACGTAGCTACGTAGAAGCCATCTTCAAAGATCAAACTACGGCCTTCAAATTGAATCTGGCGTTTGGTTATGTGCTGCAGCATAAAGAGACAGTCCAAGTCCGATACTTTTACCCGAGCAGTAACATCCAGGTATTTGACCAACCGTTTACCATCATTAACCGAGTGTCGCTAGAGACGATGCTGGAGAAACTGAACACCGTGGATCCCTTGGAATGGGCCCGGTTGCAACGCCCCAACACCAAGTGGACAGTGGATAGTGTGACCAATGTTACGTTCTTCGTGACCAAGCTGACCGACCAATCCATCGGGTGAATGTATTCACCCAGGCACTGATAGATACTCAGAATGCACAAGCAACTATCTGAGGATATGTTGCCTCAACGGTATCCTGGGCTGCCCGATGATGATTAGAATAAACGGTTCAAAGCGAACATGGCCGAAGATGGAACTTTCTGAAATGAAGACTTCTGATTGGACAAGAATACATCTAACGGACAGGAACGAATATGACAGATGCAAATGGTAGCCTCTGATTGGACAAGTCTTCTTGAATTGTAACACCAAGTGGATAGTGGAGATAATGACCAATGTTGCGTTCTTCGTGGTTAAACTGACCACCACCTCCATCGGATGAAAGTATTCACCCATGCACTGATAGATACTCAGAATGCGCAAACAACTATCTGAGGATATGTTGCCTCAACGGTATCCTGGCCTGCCCGACGATGATTAGAATAAACGGTTCAGATGGCACTTTCTGAAATGGAGACTTCTGATTGGACAAGAATACATCTAACGGACAGGAACGAATATGAAACATGCAAATGGTGGCCTCTGATTGGATAAGAATCTTCTTGAACTGTAAATATACCCAACGCGGCTCCCCCAGCGTGGGTATGATGTAACATTGGGGAAAATAAACTATATGAAAAAAACTTCTTGTTGTTGTTGTTCTCTCATGTGTCATCCTTGCTGTTGTTGCTGTTGTTGTTCTCTCTCTGGTCTATATCATGGCGTTATGTTAGAGTGTTAAGGTGTAACGACGGGCGTTGACGGGCATCACCGCATTTCGAAGAATTAGTGACAATTCCATGGAATATCAGAGCTTCTGAGCTATTTCACCAGGGCGTTGAAGCATTAAGAATGGTGTTGGTGGGCGTTGCTACAAGATGACACCTCACACGGTCCATTTGGACCGCGGATGGTCCATCTCTACATCAAATAACATCCTTCACTGCTAAAAAAGGCCCACTTTCGCTACAACTTGTACTAATGACGTCACCAATGACGTCACAGATGCTATAAATATCCCTGAAATCAGGGTCTATACTCCGAGAGCTACAACATGATACCCCACACGACGCATTCGCAACGCGGATGGTCCATCTCTACACCAAATACCTTCCTGCACTGCCCCAAAGGCTCACTTTCGCTAATACTCCTACTGATGACGTCATCGATGACGTCACAGATACTACTCGTACCGATGACGTCATCAATGACGTCACAGATGACGCGGACATCCCTCAAATCGGAATGTACACCCCGAGAACTACAAGATGACACCTTGCAGGACGCATTCGAACCGTGAATAGCCCATCTCGACCCCAAATACCTTCATGTACTGCCCGAAAATGTCCACTTTCGCTACTTCTCGTACCGATGACGTCACAGATGACGTCACAGATGACGCGAACATCCCTCAAATCGGAATGTACACCCGAGAACTACAAGATGACACCTTCGAGGACGCATTCGAACCGTGAATAGCCCATCTCGACCCCAAATACCTTCATGTACTGCCCGAAAATGTCCACTTTCGCTACTTCTCGTACCGATGACGTCACCGATGACGTCACAGATGACGCGAACATCCCTCAAATCGGAATGTACACCCCGAGAACTACAAGATGACACTTTCCAGGACGCATTCGAACCGTGAATAGCCCATCTCGATCCCAAATACCTTCATGTACTGCCCGAAAATGTCCACTTTCGCTACTACTCGTACCGATGACGTCACCGATGACGTCACAGATGACGCGAACATCCTCAAATCGGAATGTACACCCCGAGAACTACAAGATGACACCTTCCAGGACGCATTCGAACCGTGAATAGCCCATCTCGACCCCAAATACCTTCATGTACTGCCCGAAAATGGCCACTTTCGCTACTACTCGTACCGATGACGTCACAGATGACGCGAACATCCCTCAAATCGGAGTGTACACCCCGAGAACTACAAGATGACACCTTTCAGGACGCATTCGAACCGTGATTAGCCCATCTCGACCCCAAATAACTTCCTTCGCTGCCCCAAAATGGCCACTTTACTTACTACAACCAACTGCGCATGCGCAGATTAACGCGACATGCATTCAAAAACACACCATTCTGACTCTACCCCACACAAGCTTCACTTTGACACCTCACACGACCCATTCGAACCGTGATTAGCTCATCTCTAACCCAAACACACCCCTACATAGCACCCAAAATGCCTGTTTTCTATACTACGGCCAGACTGCGCATGCGCAGACTATTGAACACGGACGAACCATTAGTGTAGTCAAGTGCTCCTCCACGAGAGCTTCAAAATAAGACCTCACTCGACCCCATTGGACCATTAGGGACTCACCTAGACTCCAACATGTCCACCCCGTATGGGCCTATACACCCATAGCCATGCAGTATAGGCCTATGGGCCTACCCAGGCCTCGGTGACTTTTTTCAAAAATTTCACCGATTCGCTCCGCAACACTTCCTATCGTGTTCTAAATGACGAGACGAGTAAAACGAGACCCCACAACCCTACCGCAAATGTATAGAAGTGGGTTTCCCAGTAGGATAAACATTGAACCTATACCCCAGTATGGGTCTATATGGGGCTCGTGACTTTTTTCAAAAATTTCACCGATTCGCACGGGGACACTTCCTATCATGTTCTAAATGACGAGACGAGTAAAACGAGACCCCACAACCCTACCGCAAATGTATAGAAGTAGGTTTCCCAGGATGGTCCTATACCCCCCATACCCCATATAGGCATTTTCCCGTAATTTAGGATAAAGTCCGTATTCCGTATTTTTTCAGGAAAATTTTTACATACACCCACCCTGGAACTAGGGGAAGATAACTCTGTTGATAGACAAGCCCCGTTAAGCCCGGCGACCTATATACCCCTCATACCCCATATAGGCATTTTCCCAGGTTTTTCGATAAAGTCCGTGTTCCGTATTTTTTTTTTCAGGAAAAATTTTACATGCAGCCACCCAGCCATCAAATACCCCTTCACCTAGGCTTCACGTTGATACCTCACTCGACCCCATTCGACCATTAGGGGCTCCCCTAGATGCCAAAACGTCTATTTTCATACCCTTGGGCCACCGCGCATGCGCAGACTCTAATTCAACCCCACCCAGCCATCCCCCTTCATTTCACTTGATACCTCACTCGACCCCATTGGACCATTAGGGGCTCCCCTAGCTCCAAAAAGGCTATTTTCATACCCTTGGGCCACCGCGCATGCGCAGAATGACCCTAATTCAACCCCACACCCAGTCCATCAGATGCCCCTTCATGAATGCTTCACTTTGATACCTCACTCGACCCATTGGACCATTAGGGGCTCCCCTAGCTCCAAAAAGGCTATTTTCATGCCCTTGGGCCACCGCGCATGCGCAGAAGGCCGATATGTCAACCCCACACCCAGTCCATCAGATGCCCCTTCACGAATGCTTCACTTTGATACCTCATACGACTCCATTGGCCCATTAGGGACTCCCCTAGCTCCAAAACCGCTATTTCCATACCCTTGGGCCACCGCGCATGCGCAGAATGCCGATATTTCAACCCCACACCCAGCCCATCAGATGCCCCTTCACGAATGCTTCACATCGATACCTCACTCGACCCCACTGGACCAGTAGTCAATCTCCTAGCTCCAAAAAGGCTATTTTCATACCCTTTGGCCTCCGCGCATGCGCAGAATGCCGATAGTTCAACCCCGCGCCCAGCCCATCAGATGCCCCTTCACCTAACCTTCAATTTGATACCTCACTCGACCCCATCGGACCCTTAGGGGCTCCCCTAGCTCCAAAAAGGCTATTTTCATACCCTTCGGCCGCCGCGCATGCGCAGAATGACGATATTTCAACCCCACACCCAGCCCATTAGCTGCTCCTTCACCTAACCTTCACTTTGATACCTCACTCGACCCCATCGGACCATTTTATCTAGGGACTACTTTTTCTCCGCGGAAGCTTTTTTCCGAGACCGAATCACCGCCAAAACCACGGCCAAACCGCATCACCGCGCATGAATACATTTTTTTTTTTTTTTTTTGCCGGAACTTTTTTTTTTTTTTTGTCAATGCACACCCCCCCAATAACCCCCCAATGCCCGAGTTGTCTCCCTTGCATCCATAGTGTAGAGATGGCGCCACACCCTCAATTGTGACGTCATTTTTACATCCGGGGGAAAATTAACTTTAGTTGCCCTATACCTACTACTGCCGTGATATTGGCTGCAGGCTAGGATACCTTATGGTGATTTATAAGTGGATGTATTTATATCTAATTGATGTGATAACTCTGAAGTACGATTGTAAATGATAACAGTAATTGTTGAAAATTGGAATAGGCCTTTACTAAATCATAATGGCAGTGAGCTGAAATATGTTCAGACACGTGATCTTATTGTTTGATTCGCCACATCTGTGACATGCGAGTGGCTTTCACCGCTGTCATAGTTTCGCTTCAGAACTCAGTTGCAGTTTTGATTAACCAGTATCACTCGCGCGCACATCGATTGCACAGCTTCCTATGGGCATATTTGGTTTACATGTACACTTTATTTAAGTTTGTTCGTGTACTTTATATTTACGTTAAATTTAACGTCTTAACTTGCTATCGTTATTTATGTTAAAAATATATTTATAACAAAAAAAAACAAAAAATAAAAACTTTATATACAGGCCCTATTTATTTCGTTTTATATATATTTACAAAGGTTTTAACTATATATTTGTGTTTGACAATATTTTCACAAACGGCGACTTTATATTTTGGTTTTAACTCTATATATTTGTCGCTGACAATATTGTCACAAACGGCGCCTCATAAACGAGAGTGCCCGAAATCATCATCCAAAGTCATGGTTCGTCTATCAAATCCGAGCCATGAGGGGTAGTCACCACAACGAATACCAGCCACTTCAATCGGAAATATTCGTGAACGTATGACCTCTTTGAACAGGTCCATATTTGAATGAATTAAGCGCCAGGCAATGTATATTTCGTCTCCTTCTGGTTGCTTTAATATCAGATGTTTATATCCGGTAATGTTTTGACTTAAGAGACACGTTATTTGCTCTCGGATTTCAACAATTTTACTTCATCTTTTTCTCAACATACACGGTCAGATAAAAAGCTGACGGCCCATTACAAGCGTCTGGTCCGTCATTCATAATTCCGCCGTCGTCCATTAAAGAATATCCGCGTCCATAATTCAAGGACCTATTTCATATTCCATATAACAGTATTAACACCAAATTCAAAAAGACAATCATAGTATACAAAAACATAGGCTAGTTTCCTGCAAGAGAGAAGCGGTCAACAGTTTTCACTGATGCCGGCAAGACATCATGATGTCCCAAAAATATCAAAACCGTATCGCTGATAAGTACCATATTCTTAATCCAAAATATTCGTTGTAAAGTCGTCATCTAGAGAATGATGTATCTCAGTCACGCTTTGATTGTGACTGTTCATATGAGCACGATGATCATCTTGAAGTATATGGGTTCATACTTCCCCTTGCCCCGGGTTAAGTATCACCCTTCAATGGTGATAAGACCTGGCCATCACCTTTAAGAGGTGATGAGTTAGAGTCATCATCTTTAAATGGTAACGGCCATCACCTTTAAGGGTGATGAGTTTGCCTCATCACCCTTAAAAGGTGATGACCTAAATTCACAATCATTGCTCATCACTCTTTAGGGGTGATGGCGATCAAAGGTGAACATAAAAAAGATTTATGGTTTTAACTCATCACATTTTCAGGGTGATAGTTATCACTTTTTTCTGTCTGTGTATATGGGGCTTTCGTCTAATTATATCGAGATCACACGAAGCTGGCGTATTGCCCCAAAACGCCGTGCGTTCATTGGCTGATATTTTAAACGGACCGTTTCAGTAATAAATATACAGCCCCAATCTGTCTGCAGGTCCTGGTTCGGAGGTACAGAGTATACAGACCTGCATTATGGAGGATGGCATATGCTGTTATTGCGTTAGATCTCGATACAGACTGAGCGGAACAACAACAACAACATCGCCATTATTGCCGAATCGTCGTAACTTGTAAAAAACCCTAATTTTTGTGAATAACTATAGTGTTGAGAAATAAGCATGCATTATTTCTCATTACTATCTTAGATGTTGATCATTGTTGTTACCAGACTGGATGATTTGAGCAGGCTATTGTGCCTGATGTACGAAGACCGAACTATTTCATGTGAAATGTACGGCAATTGGCCTTTTGGGTTTGCCTGTCACTGATACTGTATATATTTTCTATTTTATATGATTAGAGAATGTATATTTCATTAGATCAGTGCTAAGACATTTGGATATAATTTAATGAAGTGATTTAGATCGTAGCATGTGATTGTGATAAATGAAACAAAACTATTGAATTTATGGGTTAAATTGCATGGATTATTATTCTAATGCATTATAAAATGTTTGTGTGTTTGTTTGTATATTTTATTCAACGTCACAAAACATTATTACAGAAGCTTGTAAAACAGGGATATAAGTAGTAGTATAACAGCATTACAGCGCACATTGACCTACTTTTTTGTTCCCCCGGGTGGAGGATTGAGGAGGAACTTGATCACGTGATCAAGGCATGTCTAGATGGTGGTGGAGGTGGTGGGACCAAAATGGCGGCCTTGTGGGTGGTGGTGGAGGTGGTGGGACCAAAATGGCGGCCTTGTGGGTGGTGGTGGAGGTGGTGGGACCAAAATGGCGGCTTGTGGGTGGTGGAGGTGGTGGGACCAAAATGGCGGCTTGTGGGTGGTGGAGGTGGTGGGACCAAAATGGCGGCTTGTGGGTGGTGGTGGAGGTGGTGGGACCAAAATGGCGGCTTGTGGGTGGTGGAGGTGGTGGGACCAAAATGGCGGCTTGTGGGTGGTGGAGGTGGTGGGACCAAAATGGCGGCTTGTGGGTGGTGGTGGAGGTGGTGGGACCAAAATGGCGGATTGTAGAAAAACGTATAAAAGGAGGCGATTTTTTAGGGGGTGGGTGTATTCATTGCACTACCTGCCTGACTGACCTGACCAGCCTGCCTGCCTCTAGCCTGCCTGCCTGCCTCACCTCTAGCCTGCCAGCCTGCTTGCCTACCCGCTTGTATTAGACGAAAGCATGAGACGTGGAGAAGATTTTCCCTGGGACCCAGCAGCACCTCCGGTTGAAGTCTTGCCTGAATACGAGCGTGTGAGGGAGACCCGCACTCTTACACCGGACTGCACCCTATTGTTGTATCTCAAACGCGTGGAGCTCATCGATGACGACAGTAGGTGTTGGTGTACGTCTGAACCAGCGCGTGTCTCTTTATCCCCGGAAGGCTGGACTACCTTGAAACGGGTGTTATTGGGTGACCTCGACGGTGATAGCATTCACCTGTGTGACGACGTCTACATTTTCCGCGGTCCCTATTTTGCTCGACTCCTCTGTCTCAAGCAAGGTGGTTTTACTCTGGACCCTGATCTATGGACAGCCTTGGAAAAAGTAATCCCCATGGTCGATGAAGTACTATCTCTATAGTAGCCACATAACCCATCAGAATACTGGGTATCACGGACTACACCCGTATAGCTAGGCGCGCATGTGTGACCTGGTCTATAAAACACGTCCCTCGGCATCCCACACCTTCATTTCTACGGTTGCAGAGCCATGGCTGACATCCAGCCCTATGCGACTCGCATTTTACAGCATGCCACCGTGGTGAATTCATTCACGTGTTACCGAGCGGTGGTCCGGTCCATGTTTGCAGATGGCGACGACAACGAGGGGCGACGCCAGATTCTGAACGAGTTCACAGAAGCGGTCCTCGAGCGAGTGCACTCGATGGAGAGGTGTGCCATAACTCACCACTACTGGACTATGACAGCCATCCTTGATGCTCGCGCTATGGACCACGAGCGCTCACGCCGGAACCAGCGACGGCTGGTTGGCCTGACAATAGTCTGTGCCCTATTGACCCTGGCGCTGTGGCATTGACAGTGGGACTATAAATACGAGGGTCAGACAGAGTGTGTGTCATTTAGCGTTCGACATTGGAGCAAGCATGTCACCCGACCTACGAGCCATCCTGCCCCTTACACCCCAGGTAGGGTTACACGTCTATGAAGATAAAGTCACCCTCGTGGAAGACCGTGGAGATATTTGCTGGTCGCCCGCTGAGACCGTATCGAATACGGTGACGCTACACCGTAACGGCTGGACCAAATTTAAACGGGTGTTGAGCGACGAGCTCGATGGACACCTCATCCACATAGACAATGCCATCTACGTATACCGTGGACCTTTCTTCGCACGCCTGGGCCGCTACCAAGATCCTACGCGAAGCTTCACCCTAGACCACCATCTGTGGACAGCCTTGGAGAAAGTGGTGCCTATCGTGGACCAGCTGTTTACACCGGACGAGCGGTCATCAGACGAGTTGGAGTGGGCTCGTGCCCTGAGAGAATCGGCGGCAGAACCCAATAAACAACTGTCTAGTCATGAACCCGACGACGAGGCTATAGACTATCCGGCTGAACTGAGTCAACCAACACAACGGTGGTAGAAACTTGTTATAAATAAACCATACTCTCCGGGTCCATCATCATTGTGTCACCATGAAGCGCTGGGAGAAGGTGTTGGATAACTTATACTACAGCCCCGACAGTCCGGCGGCCTATAGTGCATTGTCGGCTCTCTATCGAGCGGCCAAACCCCAAGGGATACAACGTGCCCAAGTCCGAGATTGGTTAAGAAAACAAGACACCTATACCTTACATCGAGCTGTCCGTCGCCATTTTCTACGCAACCGGGTCATCGTGGGAGGAATAGATGCCCAGTGGCAAGCGGATTTGGTCGATATGAGCGCCTTTGCCAAACACAACGATGGGAATCGGTATATCTTGACGTGCATCGATATCCTATCCAAGTATGCGTGGGTGGTACCCATCCGGACGAAAACGGGGGCGAATCTCATAGCGGCGTTCAAAGACATCTTCAAGACCGGGCGCAAACCTTTGTATTTGCAAACCGACGAAGGCACGGAATTCCTCAACAGACCGTTCCAACAGTTTCTGAAAGCCCAGAAGGTGTTTTTCTTCCATACGTACAACGAGACCAAGGCTTCCGTGGTGGAAAGGTTCAACAGGACATTCAAAGGCCGCATGTATAAATATTTCACCTATAAGAATACAAGGCGGTACATCGCTGTTCTCCCGAAACTGGTGAGAGGTTACAATCGAGCCTATCATCGGAGTATACAGAGAACCCCCATTACCGTCACCCAACGCAATGAAGCCCAAGTGTCTTGTACCCCATGCCATCGCAACGAGCACCGAAGGCGGTGTTCAAGGTCGGGGACCCTGTACGGATCAGTAAAGTCAAGGGCAAGTTCGAGAAAAGTTACTTGCCCAACTGGAGCGTTGAGCACTTCCTGACTAAACGGCGCCTACCCCGACAGCAGCGAGTCTATGAACTGGAAGATCTTCAAGGGGAACCATTGCTAGGGACGTTTTACCAGACGGAATTACAGCCTGTGGTAAAAACACAGCAAGACTACTACACGGTGGAGCAGATTTTGAAAACGGAACGTCGACGTGGCAAACTGTTTCATTTCGTCAAATGGCAAGGCTGGCCCAGTTCCTTCAATTCCTGGGTCGCAGCCAACCAGGTGAAACGACTATAAAGCCAGACACCACTGCCGTCCTCCTACATTCCACGTCCGACCATGAACACGGTGCAACCGTCTCTGAACACAGCGTCTTCCAAAACGCGCAAAGCGCAAGTGGGCTTTGGGGTGATAGTGCTAACCCTGCTGAGTGTGGTCTACGGAGGTGTGTTTTACGACGTAGCCTATGTCAGTACGTTACTTAACCAACTGAGAACACCAGCCATCAGTGGAACCGGTCTACAGAGAGCACCAGTCGTATCGAGCCCAGTCACCACCACCACCACCACACCCCGTGTACAAGCCACGTCGAGCTCTACACCAACGCCAAGTACATCCACTACGTCTGAAGACCCACCGGATTTCATCCCTCACAGTGAACAGACAACGACCACCCACGTTGTACCCACCCCCATCATCATCCCTGACAGTGAACAGACAACGACGACCGACGTTGTGCCCACCACCACTCCAGTTCACTCGTACCAAATTTACAAGAGCGGGTTACCACGACAACGGATACACCTTCAACCATGGACCCCCGTTGGCAGCATCCCTTCACGTGTCTCATCGCAGGACCGACGGGTTCCGGCAAAACGCACTTCGTCAGGAAGCTCCTTCAACACGCCGACAGCAAGATCACTCCACCTATTGCTGGAGTCGTGTGGTGTTACGGAGAATGGCAGGAAGTGTATGCAGCAATGCCCCACATCACGTTCGTGGAAGGCCTACCCAACCTGGCCGATTTGGAACCCGACACCTTGGTGGTTCTGGATGATCTCATGGCGGAGACGGATGCGCGGGTCACCCAACTCTTTACCAAAGGCAGCCACCATCGACGGCTCAGCATCATCTACATTGTGCAGAATCTGTTCAGTAAAAACAAAGAACATCGGAACATCAGCTTAAATGCCCACTACCTGGTGGTCTTCAAAAACCCGAGAGATACCACTCAACTGCTGCACCTGGCGAGACAGATGTATCCCGGCCGCACACCGTTTGCGTTGGAAGCCTTTAAAGATGCCACAACCCCTCAGCACGGGTATATGCTCTTCGACCTGAAGCAAGCCACCCCCGAACACCTTCGACTACGGACCGGCATCTTTCCCGGAGAGACCCACCACGTGTACATGCAAAAATAATGTAAACACACCCACAGTGGCGCCCCCAGCTGGGGTGTGTGTGTTTTGATGATGGAGATAATAAAAAGAATGAATACCACAGCAGGGTTATGTTCTCTGAAGTAGATAAAAAGAGCAGAGTTGTGGGTTCTGGCATTAGTTGTACAGGATGTCTGCGCGAGTACGGAAGCACGCTCCCACGCTCCGTGTATTGAAGACGGCCCCACCCGAGTTAGTCCGAACCATTGTACGCGGTGCGGACCCTGCTCTCGTGTGCTGTCTGTGCGAGATTGGACTCAATATCTTAAAAGGCAACGTACCACTGACTCCGGCTCAGAAGACCAAGTTGGCCAAGCATAAGACAGGTCTCCGAACCTTAGTCCAGAAGCGGGTCTCTCAAACACAAAGAAAAAGGTGTTACAGAAAGGTGGATTTCTCGGGGCCATCTTAGCACCGTTGGCCGCTTCCGTGTTGGGTCCAGTATTGGGTGGACTCTTCGGCCGACAATGAACCACACGAAAAAAATGGTCCTCGTCGAGCCTCGGCTCCTTCAAAACCTCCAATCGCCCTACCCTATCCCACCTACGGTGAAGACCATAAACACCCTCGATGGAGAGATGCAACAGATCTTACAGAGACCGGGGTTAAGCGACAGTGAGAAAGTACAACGGTACAATGAGACGCTTCAGCGGTACATGACGTTCATGGACCAATACAAAACCCTCTCTACTCCAGCACCACCACCACCACCACCACGTGACAGACCGCCGACCTCAACACCGTTCCAACAGCCGGGTGGGGTAGCCCCCACAGCCCCACAGTGTCCTGAAGAGTGTACCTGCCTCGTTCAAGAAACAAGCTGGCCTGGTATTACAACGGATGAAACAGAATCCTAACATGACTTGGAATGATAAAGGCGAACTCCTGGTACAGAATCAGGTGGTCCCCGGGACCCACATGACGGATTTAGTGAATGACCTGATGCGTAAACGCAGATCGCACACGGATCCTCGAGGATGGGAGGTCTTTGCTCAAGGCTTGAAAAAAATGCATGTACCACAGGAATTGGTGGGGAACCCCCACCGCTGGGCCTTTATGCAGCAAACCCAGCAATCGCCGAGTCGTGCACCACGACAGATTCCACAACCTTGGGAATCCGACTGGGAACCGGAGTCACCCCCCAAAACTCCACCACCACCACAACGGGCACCTTCTTTTCAGACCTTTAAAACCACCCTTGATCAGGACACCCCACATCTCCAGAGCCGTGACACGTAGCAAGTCAACGCGACGAACACGACGCCGGACACAACCACCCAAGGTCTGGAACACCTATTAAAACCCGGTGCAGCAGCAGGACAGCTCAGTCGCCATGTTTTACCTCACGCTACCCAGTAACAGTTCGCTGGATGTGTTTCCTGACAACACCGTGGCCAAGTATGTGACTCAATTACCACAACCGTTGCATTTACCTGGCCGGTGGGAATGTGGACTGGTGGATATTCAGTACCCTTACTCGTGGTACAACGTACGAGACCAAGAAGTATGGTACGAGGTGACCTACGAAGGAAAAGACACCCGACTCACCCTCCCCGAAGGCCAATACGATACTCCCAAGGAGTTCATCGGTGGGCTGTCAAGACTGTTGGATTATAAGGCTCTACGGCAGGTCACGAATAGTTCAAAACCCATCCAAGCCTATCCCTTCAAGAATCACGTGGACTTCGATTACAACGCACACAACGACAAGGCACAGCATACCGTCACCGCCAACGCGAGTGTCGTACTGAGTCCTATCCTACAGCAAATGCTGGGTTTCGATCTACAGACGTTCGCTGGTCCCACCGAACACCATGGCGAGATCCCGA
The DNA here is from genome assembly GCA_036873755.1 of Hanleya hanleyi. NCBI lineage: Eukaryota > Metazoa > Mollusca > Polyplacophora > Lepidopleurida > Hanleyidae > Hanleya > Hanleya hanleyi. The sequence goes on from JAVTVY010028644.1 coordinate 14,866, forward strand.
TGGATATGAAGTCGGGTATGTACGGACTCTACGTCTACTCGGACGTGGTGGACAACCACATCGTGGGCGATATCAACACACCTCTGTTACGGGTGGTCCCCATTAAAAATAGGTATGGCGATCAAGTCACCCACAGTTTCACCCACATGCTCTACCTGCCTGTACGACAAACTCACATCAACACGATCACGGTGGATATAAGAGATGACACGGGACGACCGGTGGCATCGTCAGTGGAGATGGCACCAGAATCGTCGACCAAGCAACGGTGGGCCCGACGAATCTCTGGCTGCACTCGATGTTTCAACAGGTGGATATATTTCTCAGCGACAAACTCATCAGTGACTCGACCAACACGTACCCCTATCGAGCCTACATAGAGACGCTGTTGTCGCATGGGCGAGAGGCTAAAAAATCTCAACTGACAGCCGCTCTACCAGGACAAAGCCGAGCACATGGGCGCAGAGAACGACAATACGGGATATAGCAAACGGAAGGCTTTGACCGCGAACGGCGTCTCGGTGGATATGATCGGTCGACTGCACGCAGACATGTTCATGCAAGACCGATACCTCTTGAACAAGGTTCCCATCAAAATCCGACTGATACGGGCGCCTCCGACCTTCGCCTTGATGGCCACTAACGTAGAGGCGCATGTAGCTGACTATAAGATTGTCATCGAAGACGCAGTCCTGTATGTCCGAAAAGTGAAACCGAATCCAGCCGTTCAATTGGGACACATGAAAGCCTTGGAAACAAAACCAGCCCAGTACCCTATCCGACGTGTGCAAACCAAAGTGTTCTCTGTGTCTGCTGGAAATATGAGCGCCAACAAAGACAACCTGTTCCTGGGGGAACTACCCAAGCGATTGATCCTGGCCTGTGTGGAAAATACCAGTTTCAGTGGAGCCTACCCAGAGAATCCGTTTGACTTTAAACATTTTGGCATCAATTTTGTGGCCCTGCATGTGGATGGACAACAGGTGCCAGCCACGGCCTTAACCCCGAACTTTGGGCGCGCGAATTTCATTCGAGCCTATCAGAGCCTGTTTACAGCCACCGGTCAAATCAACCAGGACGAAGGGAATTTCATCAGTCGGGAGGACTACGGGAACGGATACACGTTGTTCTGTTTCGATCTGACCCCCACCTTAGAGAACGACCATCAGCTGGCCCTGGCCAAGCAAGGCAATTTACGGTTGGAAATCCACTTTCAACGAGCCCTCCGGAGCACCGTCAATGTGATCTGCTACGCCGAGTTTGACAACATCATTCAAGTGGACAAGGCGCGCAACGTGCTGTGTGACTTCTCCACCTAACATGGATACAGAGCAGATAACCACCGTGCTGGAGAATGACCCAGAGACACGTATGATGTTTCAAGGGGTGTTCGCCCGAGATGTGTTCCCATTAGACCGTATGTATCCTGCTGCTTACGTTCTCAACACGGACCCGATGGATCGGCCCGGTGAACATTGGGTGGCCGTGTACTTGACAGAACAGCAGGGCGAATACTTTGACCCGTACGGCCTGCCACCCCTCCATCCCGATTTAACAGACTTCATGGATCAAAGCACAGAGACGTGGTGTTGGAACAGTCAAACGTTGCAAAGCCTGACCAGTAGCGTGTGCGGACAATATTGCTTGTTTTACCTGTACCATCGATGCCGGGGAAGACCCTTATCTACCATCGTACAGATGTTTGACGAGTACCCCAAGGCTGAGGACCGCGATGTACTCGTCTATGACTGGGCCGCCCATCATTTCAATGTACAAGTCCCGTTCTGGGCTTGAATTCTTTCAATGTACACACGCCCGCTGTTCTGGGCTTAAGTTTAAAAGCCCCCTGTTCTGGGCTTCAGTTCTTTCAATGTACAAGCCCCTTGTTCTGGGCTTCAGTTCTTTCAATGTACAAGCCCCTTGTTCTGGGCTTCAGTTTTCACGTGGATGTTCTCACGTTGTTGTTGTTCACTGACTAAAAAAATGAGATCTCACCAAAAAACCCTGTCTTGTGTGTTTTATTCATAATGCATCAATGCCCATTGTGGACATTCAGTCAAACTGAAATCAGTGGTGTAGGATGGGGCCAAAATGTAACCCATCAAGGTTAGAATGCAAGCGCACTATAGTAAAAATAGAGAGCCAATGAAATCAGCCCACAGACCAAGTACGTGTTTTTGGTCTAGGTTTGGAGCGGGCATTTCATTGAGGTACGTGTATACGGTGAGTGAAGACTCGTCCAACACGTATAGATGAAGTTGATAGCTATCGGTGGTGGTGGTGTTCAATAAAAAACTGCATGAAAACCCAAGTGAAGTTCGAATATTTATTAAGGTGAACATTTTAAGAATGTATGTACAAGTATATAAGAACGTTGCAAACAAGAATTAAGGTGAACGTATGTATAGAGAGAGAGAAATCACAGTGAAGTATATAACAGTTAAACCGAGTCATCGCACTGAGTTATATCGAGTACTTATTCAAAAGAATGACAAACAAGTTCATGGTGTAATGTATATATAGAGAGTAATTTAGAGTCCAAATATGTTTGTCCATTAGAAAAGTCCGGGTATAATATATGTTCACAAGTCCAGGTAAGTGGTACTGATGCCATCGGGAAGCACTTTACGTTTCGGGTAGAAAAATGTGAAGGCATCTCGTTTCTGGATGTAGGTTCGCATCTGGTGGTCGACGACGCGGAATCCTCGGTTAGTGCCACTCGCACTGGTCTGGCTTTGGAGTACGTCCAGGTATAACGCTTTGTCGATGTTGGGGTCATGCCGGTTGACTCCTTTGCAACTGAACTTATTGTTTCCATCTCCACCGTAACAGAAGTAGGTCTTGGACGACAGGGCGATCATGGCATTTCCGCTCCACTCCAGCTTAAACAGGCCCGGCGTCCGCTTGTCGTACTGGTAATGGTCACGTCGAGGTAGCCACTGGTCCCGTTCCACCTCATACTGTGCGCGTAACTCAGGTTTCACCAGGGACTCCCAATCCGCATTAGACACGGCCATGTAGGCAGAGTCCGTGTCCATTTCCATGAGTTGCCAATCGGATGGGTCGAAATACACACCCATGAAATCATAGAGGAACTGGAGCATCCTCAGTTTGGCCACCTGGTATACCATACATCCAATTTGGAGGGGCAGGTTGTAACGAATGACCCTTTTGGCTGAAGAGATTTCATAGGTATCATCATCGATGACGTCGACGGACCGAAACAGAGGCGAGTTGATCTTTTTGCGGGCTTGTTTGGTTGTACAGATATTGACGTTGACGTGCTTGTCTTGGTTGGTGACCGTTTTTCCATAGTAACCATTGTCTGTCAATTTCCAAGATTCACCGATAATGGCCTGACTAGGATCTTGATCCCCTTGACGACGGGCAGACGTCACGATGTCGGCATTCCGCGCGAAACAGGCATTGGGTATATACTGAAGGACTTGGTACACGCGCGTCACTTCGAGGCCATGGCTCATGTACCATTGTAGCAGAGGGGTACCCAGCAAGATTTTCTCTGCCCACATACTCCCAATCAACATTCGACGAGGTTGTTTCAATACGTCATGTTCCTCAGCATAGGCGCCCATGGTCTCTCCAATGTCAGCCCGACCCACCAGCGTGTTCTTGAAGATAGGCGGGCACTGGGCGAAGAGGGGCTTGAGATGGTCGGGAACATGGAGGTCGCATTCGACAAATCCATACAGGGTCCCGGAACGAACGGCGTGGAAAAGCTGTGGCAGGGTCAAGAGTGGTCGGCGACTCAACGGGTACTCGCGCGCTTTAAGGAAGTCGCGTAAGTGTGGGAGGGCCTGGCACATGGTGTGAAATTCACACTCCCATAGTTCGATCAGATCGTACCCCAACTCTTTGACGTAATCTCCATTCTCCACCACTTCTGCTCGTAATTCTTCTGCTGATTTCCCACGTCGTTCGTTGAAGCGTCCAGCGCTGAAAGGACATTGGTGGCCGTGCCAGTAACACCCATAAAATTGAAATACGGTCGGTGTTCCTTGTACAAGGGCAAACCCATCGACGGGGAGTCGACGATCTCCTATGCGCTTCTCTGTGGCGTTGGTCTGATGGCGTATATAAATTCCCCGTCGATCGGCTTCCCAATCCAACCACTGGTCGGCGAGATGTTTGTACGGCGTACGTTGAGGTGTGAAATGTTGACCGTCTGCCCACCAGCGCGTATAATTCCCGCTGGGCATGGGTTGGGCGAGAGACCACAGGTACAGGGCATTGGCGTCAAATCAAATGATTTTGGCACAGGGTTTCCCACCGGGAAGAGTAGTGACATCCTTCTCATGGTAGCGGTGAAAAATAAGGCTAGGTCCGCCGACGATGTTCTGTTTTAAACAATCATACATGTCCTCATCTTTTTGTTGTATCAGTGAGAAGTAGGTAGGACACTCTTGGAAGAGATGGCGAAGCGCGAGACCCGGTAAACTCAAACACTCCTTGAAGATGTCGACGTGCATCTCGCGACGAAAGAGCTGAACCATTTTCTCGGCCGCTTCGACGAAAGGGACCACATCTAAGTTGTTATACCACACCAGGAAATCTCGCAAGGTCTGCATGTGTTGGTCATTCCATACCTGCTGTAGTTCCCGGTACGTGTCTTCCGGACATTCCACTTGCTTGAGATCGTCATAGAACGCGTCCCGGGATGGCAACTGTGTTTCCTCCAAGCGGTCGAGCGTCGATATGTAGGTGTAAGGGAACCTCCCTTTGGTTTGTGCACAGTCATAGGCCTTCACCCACTGATCGTAGCTATAATTAGGTGCTAAGTAGTTCCGTACATCCAGGAAATGGAGTGATGTGGTGGTGAGGGCCATGTGGTTGTTGATCTTTTTGATGACGGACTTGATGGTATCGGACTGGGCCAAGTAAGGGTAGAGAAATTCCTTCACCATGTTCAGATCGTATCGCCCCGAGTTGAATCCGAGCACCGGTAACTGGCCTAAGTATTGCAGGAAGCGGATTTTCAATTTCTCCGCATACGGTTTAGGTAAAGGGACATCCTGCGGTTGCATGGGCTCCGGCTTCTCGGACTCTGACTCGGACTCTTCATCGTCACTGAACGATACACCCAGTGTAGGAATCCGGTCGTCGAGTTGGTCCAGTACGTCCTGGAATTTGGACACCAATAGTTCTGTACTAGCTGCACTGACTTCTTCTAAGTACTCCATCAACCGGGTAATCAAGTCATGGGCGTCGCCGGCGGACACGAAACAGACCGGTGCAGCGTCATAGCCAGGTACGTTGCTGGAAATACTGACACTCAGAGGAATATGGCGCTGCGTCCACTGCGTTTTCGCCGAGGCTGCGTCCATCGGTTCCAAAATCGCCTCGAAATCGTAACATGCCCGGTAGGGGAAATAACGATGCTCTTCCGGTATGATGAGACCTTCATCCGCCAGTTCCTCGAAGATGGTGGGCGTATTATGGTACACACCGCCAGGAAATTTCCGTTTCACAGTGTGGTCACAAATCTTTTCGTGGGAGTGAAGATTGCTGGAGCGATGAAACACCCGATGGCATTGGGCACAACTGTAGGATTGCGCGTACAGACTCATATCATAGATCAGGGAAAAATGATTCACCCCGCCATCGTCGAAGATGTTGACTTTCATGGTGGAAGCATACCGTTCTGAAGACCGATGCACCAATTCAGCCACAAATGTGTCATGACCCTCCTCCTCATCCTCCTTCTCTTCCCGTAGTAAACGGTACACAAAGATATTGACGTTGAACAGTGTTTCCACGACATCCAAATTCTTGAATGGGACTCCCCGGAACTGCCGCGGATCTAGGTCTCGTTCCTCTAAATATTGTCTCCAATAGATATTGGCCACTCTGTCACAAGCCCGGGGATGACATTCGTTCAAATGAATGGCCAAACACCGGAACAGACATTTCTGGTCTTTGTAGGGTCCATGTGAGCCTTGTGTTAATGCATACAGTCCTTTTCGATTGAGCAGCCAAGGGGGTAGTAGTACAGGGGCACCGATAGGATGATCTCTCATTTTGGTCACGAAAAATGTCACGTTGGTGACCATTTCCACAGTCCACTTGGTATTGGGGCGTTGCAAACGGGCCCATTCCAATGGGTCCAACGTAGTCAGTTGGTCGATGAGGGGCTCCAGTGACGCATGATTGATGATGGTGAATGGCTTGTCAAACACATAGGTATTATTGCTCGGATAAAAATACCGTACCTGGTCCGTCTCTTTTTGCCGTAGAATATAGCCGAATGTCATATTCACTTTGAACGCTGTCACTTGGTCTCTGAAAATGTTCTCGGCATAGTTAGGAAGATACGTGAGGTCCTGTAGCCGGAAATTATACAAGTCTTGAATAGGGCGATGACGGTGGAAACATCGTCGGATGGTGCTCCAATGGCGCCGATAGATGTCACTCACAGGGTGGTCTTCGGACAAGGCGTCAGCGGGAGGCACAGCTGGATCCTCAGGAAAGTCGTGTTCGCCTCTCACATTCTCACGCGCCAAGGGAGATCTCGATCGGTCACGTCGCCTCATCCTGATCGTATATACTCCTGTAAAATAGAGCCGATTTTGACAATGAATCGGTCACGACTTCTTTTTTCTTTGGAGGGGCAAGGTCAATAGGACTTGCGCTTTTTATACTACTAAAATGTGAAGTAGATTACATCTTACATAGGCCTTAAGGACGTGATATGCATATGAAGTATTCTGGGGTATGGTCAGTACTTCTCAATTTTCCCTTTGTCTACTACTCGCCGATTTTTTATTTTTTTTTATTTATTGATTTTTTTTATTCATTTATTTTTTTTCCCCCGAGAGCTACAACATGACACCTTCCACGACCCATTCGAACCCATAGCGGTCCCTCTCTATCCCAAACATACACCCACATAACACCCAAAATGACCATGTGGGAATAAGGACCTACAAGAGGCTTGGCCTAAATTGAATTTTATTGTACAAACACTCAAGATGAGCAGGTACATAACAAATGCAACATACAATCACAAAAATACAGTGGCAATAGTTTTGGTCCAATACAACATGGCCTAGTGCGAGTTGTCTCCCTTGCGTAATAAGGTTCAGATGGCGCTATGATTGGAAAGCTGCGATTATCCGGGGGAATGATGTCAATTGCCATCCTATGCGCCATTTTGTGACACAAAACTCTTAAATTCGTGCATCATATTATTCTAGAATGTATTGTGAACAGTTTGAGATAAACTGAGACGTACTGGTAGGAGAGATCTTGTCTGTTTAGTCAATTGTTGGATCATGTCGTCTGCCAGTTCGTTGTTGGTGCTGGCAGTACTACGCTGTAATCTCAGCTGAGCCATGCGCGAGGCATGGTGTAATTCTTGTTGATAAAGTCAATGAGTGATTTTGAGCGACAAACTCTATAAATAGTAAGATCGTAGGCATATATAGTGATGGTGTACGGATATTTCATGATGTAGCGGGAATGTGTAACGTAGTACAAATGTACGGTGTCCCATTCCGTGTTCCTTGTCAAGTTGCTGGGAAAATATCCCGGAGGACTGACTGCATAGGCCTATGTGGAGAATTACTCGAGCATTATGTCATGAGCTGTTTGAGAAAATACGTGAAATTTGCATTGATAAATGGTCCAAAACCGGCAGTGGACGTCCATGCAATCCCGCGAATGGAAGTAAAAATAGAGGTGTTTGTTGACATAAAAACAGCTGATCCATGTGAAGGATGGTTGAGTTACACGAGAAAATTCTGCCAATATATAAATGCCTACCTGTAGATACTAAAATTGGCCGCTAAAAGTTTCCATAATATAGGGAAATAACTGTGATGTCTTTTTTCACTGTGACACGTTCTCCTAAAGACCTAAGCTGAAAAATTCCGAGAGAGGGGGGGATTTCCTAGCATAGATATTATTAAAAAATAAGTTATATTACATACGTGTACGGTGTTGATTGGTGTTACTGAGTGATATTGGTCAGCTGCATCTCATCAATGAGGCGAACACGGTACTTTCGAAGCTTCACTTGCTGGGATGACTGTAGGCTCAGACTGATCAAAAACGGTGTAATAGGCTGGTGGCTGGCTGGTGAATTTGCACTGGTAAAATGAAAAAAAGTAAAAGGTTCTCCACAGCTCATACAAGCAGGCAAGCAGGCTGGCTAGAGGTGAGGCAGGCAGGCAGGCAGTCAGGCTGGACAGGCAGACAGGCTGGTCAGGTCAGTCAGGCAGGTAGTGCAATGAATACACCCACCCCCTAAAAAATCGCCTCCTTTTATACGTTTTTCTACAATCCGCCATTTTGGTCCCACCACCTCCACCACCACCCACAAGCCGCCATTTTGGTCCCACCACCTCCACCACCCACAAGCCGCCATTTTGGTCCCACCACCTCCACCACCACCCACAAGCCGCCATTTTGGTCCCACCACCTCCACCACCCACAAGCCGCCATTTTGGTCCCACCACCTCCACCACCACCCACAAGGCCGCCATTTTGGTCCCACCACCTCCACCACCATCTAGACATGCCTTGATCACGTGATCAAGTTCCTCCTCAATCCTCCACCGGGGGGAACAAAAAAGTAGGTCAATGTGCGCTGTAATGCTGTTATACTACTACTGATATATCTTCAAACCTCTCCACTCACAATTTCTCAAAGACTCTTCATAGCGGCATGTTCATAGCAAAATAGGATCGTATATCGTGCATGATTTATGGCGTTACGTTTCGTAACTTGTGTCTAATTCCGCTAAACCCGGGGCTAGTGGCCGTATTGCCTTTTATAGATATCAACAAGGGCAGAATGAATCATTTGAATTTTGAATGTTTCCTTAACGCTCCTTAACTGATAGAACCGCAACCTTCGAAAAGAGAGCCGATGGTTATATAACATGTTGTTTATGTCACGTGAATGGAAATGAATGAGAATGAAAGCGTAGGTAATAGTCTAATATAATTGGCCAGATCCTGTGTGAAATTTGACGATTTTAATCAACATCACATTATTGGATAAACTTATAAAACAGGACTAAACTACGAAGCGTCTCCACTCAAAGTTTCTCAAATTTGGCGACACATTTCGCATGCTGATTGCCAATTACGAGCGTAGTGTGCGTAGCTTGCCATAGACTTGTGTCTAATTCCGCTTATCCCGGGGCTAGTGGCAGTATGAACCCACGTACTTCAAGATCCTCATGGTGTTCATATGCACAGTCACAATCAAAACGTGACTGAGATGAATCTTCTCTAGATCACGATTATGTCTGTTGACATAGTTGCGCCTAGACATGCTTTTACTGAGCAGGTATTTCATGAAAAGAGTGAAAGCTTCGGCTCGTGCACAGCAAAGATTGTCCCAGCGCCAGATGCTGTCTATGAAATAAAGATTCAGATGATATCAATGGGTGCTAATTGTGCACCCCTGTTGGCTGACCTATATCTGTTCTCTTATGAATATGACTATATGCAGGCGCTTTCAAAAACCGATCCATTCAAAGCCTGTTCCTTCTCATTCACCAAACGCTATATAGACGATCTTCTCGCTGTGGATAATCGCTATATAAATGACGCAGTGAAGGATATATATCCACCTTCACTGGATTTGAAGGAAACTACAGATAACCCTACAGGCACATCGTATTTAGACCTATATCTCTATAAAAATGAAGCGGGCCTTCTCTCTCGTCGACTGTATGACAAAGAGATGATTACAATTTCGACATCGTAAACTATCCCTTTCTGGACAGTAATATTCCAGTGGGACCTGCATATGGCGTATACATATCACGCCTAGTAGCATTTGCTAGATCCTGTGTTAAATGTGACGATTTTAATCAACGTGACAAAACATTGTTGCAGAAACTTATAAAACAGGGTTACACCACCAAGCGCCTCCACTCAAAGTTTCTCAAATTTGGCGATACACATCGCATGCTGATAGCAAAATACGAGCGTAGCGTGCAAGATCTATGGCGTTACGTTTCGTAACTTGTGTCTAGTTCCGCTTAACCCGGGGCTAGGGGCCGTATGAACCCATGTACTTCAAGATCCTCATGGTACTCATATGAACAGTCATAATCAAAGCGTGACTGAGATACATCATTCTTTAGATGACGACTTTACAACCAATATTATGGATTAAGAATACTGATCAGCGATATGGATTTGATATTTTTGGAACATCATGTCTTGCCGGCATCATTGAAAACTGTTGACCGCTTCTCTCTTGCAGGAAACAAGCCTATGTTTATGTATACTATGATTGTCTTTTTGAATTTCGTGCTAATACTGTTATATGGAATATGGAATAGGTCTTTGGATTATGGACGCGGATATTCTCTAATGGACGACGGCTGAATTATGAATGACGGACCAGACGCTTGTAATACCTCTTTATCTGAACCAGAATGTGCAGTTAGGACATATCAATGTGTCACAGAAGACTCCCGCGGCTTATCCGCTTACCAGAGTGGATGCCAAAGTCTTTTCGGTTCCACGAGGAAACCTAATCGTGAACCAAGAATTGTTTTTGACAGACCAGCTTCCAAAGCGTTTCGTCATTTGCTGTGTGGATACGGACGCTTTCAACGGGATGTATACAATAAAATGCGTTCAACTTGCGGAACCTGGGCACAAATCAATTATGGCTTCATGCAGTGTGTATGGTCAAGAAATCTCATCAAAACCGTTACAACCTCTATTCAGGGGAAACAGCTAAATCAGAAGCTACCTGGGATTTTGTATACCAGCAACGACAGCTCTTAAAGTACGAGGGCAATAATATCACTCGGAGTGAATACGATACTGCTCACCAATCCCCTGTGTACGAGTTGTCACAGCGACACAGCTCACCAATTCCCAATATACGAGTTGTCAGAGCATTTCCATCATAGCTCTCCAGATTTGTATCTAATACCGCTTATGCCGGTGGTAGGGGCCGTGTGAGTAGTATATTAAGTGAATTTAAACTCAGGTTGACCTACTTATTTGTTCCCCCGGGTAAAATGTAAGGGGCAATCCCAGGTTAAAGTATAGGAAGCGGCCATTTACGGCCTTTGACCTCTGAGGCCGCGTAGAGGTCAAGGCCGCTATAGTTCCAACAGGTGGCGCCCCCTCTTTCACCTCGAATTCCTCCGCGGTCTGGTGGTCATGCGGTCTGCTTCCGCGGCCACAGAAAATAGTCTCATGTCAACCAATGTTAATTCCTACGAAGTAGGCTACAGATCGCAAATTGTCCGGTAATGAGTCAGTCAGTCAGTCAGTCCATCCGAATCCTTTCGTCGGCAAAATAACTAGAACCGTTGACATTAGAACCTTGATTTTTGGCATGAACGTGCATTAGGGCATTGATACCAGCAAGTTCTGAGCTGACCGAATTCTGATGAAAATTTGATTTATAATTATTGTTTTTATTATTTATTGATGGCTCAGCGAGTGCGCCGTCATGCCCATCGGGAACCCTTGGCTGTATGTTTCACTGTGACTTTTGAAGGTTCGCTGATACGGCATATCACGAAGTTAAGTTAAGCGACTTTAAGCCCTGTCAAGACTTTGTGTAAACGGGGCCCATTTAACCAATGTATAAATGAGTGAATTCAGTCTAATAGACGAAGGTCCCAAGCTGAAAGCGCAAGCTGATGCAATAAGCATAGTAATGAAAACGTACATTTACCTTCTGTCATAGGTCTGTTAAATTTACCACTGTGCTATCCGACATCCGAAGTAGGGTGGGCACTAGGACTCCGACGCGCACCGAACTCCTGGTCATAGCTAATCTAAGTGTAAACGTTTTGGTGGGCTATATTATCATGTATGAAATAGGAAATGCTAATTTTCCATCATTTGTTAGTGCATTTATCTACACTGCCTTTACCAACTTGCCAGCCTCAATAAACACAATTCAGTATATTGTTATAGATATATGTAAACTGTGGCCTTTAATGTGTATCCTATTTCACATCCAAACATTTCATCACACACCAACCACATCAGGCTTCAAATTCAGGTCAGATTTCCCCCTGGTTGTGAAATATCCTACATCAACCAATTAAGTCAGCGTGGTGCAATAACCCAGCAGAAGAAAGAAAGATGTGGTATCATCCTTCAGATTAGTCTGTGTGAGCAACAATGATAAAAGTTTACTGAGGGTGAAACAAAGCCATGATGGCATGTTTAAAGGGTCTTAATTTATTTTCTTTGGGTAGAATTTAACTATATAAAGTAAATTTGAGCACATACTTTGAGTTTTTTTGTACCTCTTGAATATATATCCCACTGGGATATAATTTAAACAAAAAAATTACATGTGTAAAGAAAATATTTTAAATTTTTCTTGTCATTTCAAATCTTGATCCATTTTGATTAGGGGATACAAAATCACTGCCATGGAGTGTGTTGGTGTGTCACAGCAATGCACTTCCGATTCACACAACGAAGCTGAGGTGGTTTAATGTTTATCAATGAAGAAAATCACCGATCAACCGTCATAGAATATAATGTGAAACAAGAAAACCGGAATAGTACATTCATCAGATTGCCGATACCCAAAATGTGTTCTCATATATCTAGATAACAACGTGATGTAGAGACGCTATTTATTCGTCTTTGTACCCGTTATGCTCAGGAGAATGACATAGAATCATTATTATCTTGTGCAGAGAAGGTGTTGGTCTTGAGTTGAATTACCGTAAACTACATAAATGCTACCTTTCTACTATAGTACTATATATAAAAAATTGTTGTATTGTTGGGAAAATAATGCGATTCAAAAAGTTGTTTTGATCCTGGACAAGGGCACTGAAAACCATTAAAGAGACGTAAAGCTTGAAATCTACTGAACTTTTCATTATTCAATCTGTTTCCTTTAGTTAAAAAATTGTAAAATTAAATCGGCGATCGTTATTTATTTTTGGAATGAAGGCGCATTAGGAGACTGTTGCCAACAAGTTTTGAGCTGACCTACTTTTGATGAAAATTTCTGGTGATCTTTGATGAAGATCACTGGCGATTCTGACTTGGGCGGTGCCCATCTTAATATAGGCAGGATTTCAACTGGTGGTGGGGATTTCCAAGAGTTCAATTCGCGTTCGAGTCCTAACGCCTACTCTACTTCGTAGGTCCCGTCACGTTAGTCACACTGCTCATGTGTATATGGGGAATGCCTAAAAACAGTATGGGAATAGACGTTTTTGGACCGAGGTGGGTCCCTAATGGACCGATTGGGTCGAGTGAGGTGTCAAAGTGAAGCTCTCCTCGAGGGCCATCCAGTCATGCGTGGGTGCATGTAAAAATTTCTCCAGAAAAAAAACAGAACACGGACTCCTACAATATACAATATACGGGGTCTCGTTTTTCTCGTCTCGCCGAGAAAAACACAATGGGAGGGGTCCCGGAGCGAATCGGTGAAATTTTTGGGAAAAGTCACCGAGGTCTGTATATAGGCTCATACTGGCTGTATGGGGGGAGGGGTGGTCAATTTTTTTGTGGGTGTTACTATGGGTTGTGGGGTCTCGTTTTTCTCGTCTCGCCGAGAAAAACACAATAGGAGGGGTCCCGGAGCGAATCGGTGAAATTTTTGGGAAAGGTCACCGAGGTCTGTATATAGCCCCATGTAGTCCTATACTGGCTATATTGGGGTATAGGTTCAACCTGGGAAATTCACACACGTTCATTGTGATATGGGTTGTTTGGATTTGTTTTTCTCGTCTCGTCATTTAGAACACGATGGGAAGGGTCCCCGAGCGAAACGGTGAAATTTTTGGAAAAGTACCATATAGCTCATATAGCTCCATACTGGCTATATGGGGGTATGGGTTCAACCTGGGAAATTCACACACGTTCATTGTGATATGGGTTGTTTGGATTTGTTTTTCACGTCTCGTCATTTAGAACACGATGGGAAGGGTTTCGAAGCGAAACGGTGAAATTTTTGGAAAAAGTTCACCGAGGCCTGGGTAGGCTCATATAGCCCCATACTGGCTATGGGGGTATAGGCCCATACTGGGTGGATGTTTTGGGGTCTCGGTGAGCCCCTAATGATCCTATGGTGTCGTGTGAGGTCTTATTTTGAAGCTCTCGTGGAGGAGCATCCGATTGGACTAATAGTTCGTCCGTTTTCAATATTCTGCGCATGCGCAGTCTGGCCGTAGTATAGAAAGCAGGCATTTTGTGGGGTGTGTGAGTGAGTGTTTGGGGTAGAGATGGACCGCTATGGGTCCGAATGGGTCGTGGAAGGTGTCAAAGTGAAGCTTGTGTGGGGTAGAGTCAGAATGGCGTGTTTTTAAGTGCAAGTCGCGTCAATCTGCGCATGCGCAGTTGGTTGTAGTAAGTAAAGTGGCCGTTTTGGGGCAGTGCAGGAAGGTATTTGGTGTCGAGATGCGTCGTGCGGGGTGTCCTTTTGTAGCTCTCCGGGTGTAGACCCCGATTTGAGGGCTGCCCACGTCACCTGTGACGTCATCGGTGACGTCATCAGTACGAGTAGTAGCGAAAGTGGACATTTTGGGGCAGTGAAGGAAGGTATTTGGGGTAGAGCGAGATCATCCTTGGTTCGAATGCGTCGTGGGAGGGGTCCTTTTGTAGCTCTCCGGGTGTAGACCCCGATTTGAGGGCTGCCCACGTCACCTGTGACGTCATCGGTGACGTCATTAGTAGGAGTAGTAGCGAAAGTGGACATTTTGGGGAAGTGAAGGAAGGTATTTGGTGTAGAGATGGACCACTATTGGTCCGAATGGACCGTGTGGGGTGTCATGTTGTAGCTCTCGGGGTGTACATCCCGATTTGAGGGATGTTCACGTTATCTGTGACGTCATTGGTGACGTCATCAGTACGAGTAGTAGCGAAAGTGGGCATTTTGGGGCAGAAAAGGGAGGATTAGCGATATAAAAGCGCATTTCGAGCCCTATTGACCTCACGGCGCAATGCGCAATGAGTCTATGCGCGCGTGTGTGTGAGTGACTGAGTGAGTGATTGTGTGAGTGTGTGAGCGATTGAGTGAGTGAGTGAGTGAGTGAGTGTGAGGGAGTGAGCGAGTGAGTGAGTGAATGAGTGAGTGAGGTGTCCCCAACGCCCGTCTTAACGTATGGACGCACTAACGACGGTGAGTGAGTGAGTGAGTGAGTGAGTGAGTGAGTGAATGAGTCAGTGAGGCGTCCCCAACGCCCGTCTTAACACATGGACGTACTAACGACGGTGAGTGAGTGAGTGAGTGAGTGAGTGAGTGAGTGAGCGAGCGAGTGAGTGGGATCCGACTGGGCTAGTGTATCGTCCGTTTTCATCATTTTCCGCATGCGCAGTCTGGCCGTAGTATAGAGAGCAGGCATTTTGTGGATTCGTGGAGGTTTGTTGAGTGATTGAGAGACCATCTCTGGTCAAATGGACCGTGTGGGGTATCAGTGTGAAGCTCTCCTCCACCACGATTTGAGGGATGTTTCCGTCATCTATGACGTCACTGATGACGTCATCAGTACGAATAGTCGTGTGTGAGTGTGTGCGTGTGTGTGCGTGTGTGTGTGTATATGTGTGTGTGCATGTGCCTGTGTGTATGTGTGTGTGTGTGTGCTTGCGTGTGTGTACGCGTGTGCCTGTATTCGTCTATGTGTATGTGTGTGCGCGTGTATGCGTGTATGTGTGTGTATGCGTCTGTGTGTATGTGTATGTGTGTCTGTGTGTATGTGTACATTGCGTATGCGCGTGTATGTGTGTATGCGCATGTGTATGCGTGTGCTTGCGCGTGTGTATGCATGTGTATATGCGTGTGTGTATGCGTGCGTGTGTGTGTGTATGCAAGTGTGTGTATGCATCTGTGTGTGTGTTTGTATGTGTGTATGCATGTGTGTGTATGTGTGGGTGTGCGTGTGTGTATGCGGGTGTATGCGTGTGTGTGCGGGTGTGTATGCATGTGTGTGTATGTGTCTGTGTCCTTGCGTGTGTGCTTGCGTGTGTGTAGGTGTGTGTGTGCGTGTGCGTGCATGTGCGCCTGTCTGTATGTGTGTGTGTGTGTATGCCTCTGTGTGTGTATGTGTGTGTGCTTGTGAGTGTGTTTACGCGTGTGTGTATGCGTGTGTGTTTGTGTGTGTGCGTGTGTGTATGAGTGTGTGTATGTGTACATTGCGTCTGTGTATGTGTGTATGCGCGTGTGTGTATGCGTGTGTATGTATGTGCCTGTGTATGTGCCTGTGTATGTGTGTGTTCGTGTGTGTGTGCGTGTGTGTGTCTATGTATGTGTCCTTGCCTCTGTGCGTGTGTGCGTGTGTGTGTATGTGTGTGTGCGTATACGTGCATGTGCGTCTGTGTGTGCGTGTGTGTGTATGAGTGCGTGTGCGTATACGTGTATGTGCCTACGCGTGTATGTGTGTATGCGTCTGTGTGTATGCGTGTGCGTGTGTGTGTGCAAACGTGTCTGTGTGCGTGTGTGTGCTTGCGTGTGTGTACGCGTGTGCGTATATGCGTGTGTGTATGTGTGTGCGTGTGTATGTGTGCTTGTGTATGTGTGTATGTGTGCGTATGCGTGCATGTGCGTGTGCGTGTGTGCGTGTATGTGTGTGTATGCGTCTGTGTGTATGCATTTGTGTGCGTGTGTGCTCAGGCACATTCAAGGCAAACACAACCAAGAGACACCGCCGAGTCCCGCTATAGGTCCAACAAGTGTATTAGAGCATCCCTAGACGATGCTGTTGAGCGGTCCTACGGCATGTGGAAAGACGTCCTGGTTGATGAAATTCTTAGAGGAAGGTGTGGCAATCCCAGCCCCGACACGTGTTGTTTGGTCGCATGCATACACACACACGCATACACATACACAGATACACACAGACGCAATGCATACATACACATAGACTCATACACACACGCACACACACGCATACACACACGCGTAAACACAATCGCAAGCTCACACACACACCAGCACACATACGCAATGTACACATACACACAGACACATACACACACGCATACACACAGACGCATACACACACATACACGCATACACACACGCACATGCACGCGCACACACATACACATAGACGCATACACGCACACACACACACGCATAAACACACACGCTCATGCACACACACATACACACACACGCACAAACACGCACACACTCACACACGACTATTCGTACTGATGACGTCATAGATGACGGAAACATCCCTCAAATCGTGGTGGAGGAGAGCTTCACACTGATACCCCACACGGTCCATTTGACCAGAGATGGTCCGTCAACCACTCAACAAACCTCCACGAATCCACAAAATGCCTGTTTTCTATACTACGGCCAGACTGCGCATGCGCAAAATGATGAAAACGGACGATACATTAGCCCAGTCGGATCCCACTCACTCGCTCGCTCACTCACTCACTCACTCACCGTCGTTAAGTACGTCCATGTGTTAAGACGGGCGTTGGGGACGCCTCACTCACCTTTGTAAATCATAGATGTGTGTGATCGATGGTTGCAATTACACAAAAGCTCCAATAACGATAGATCTTCTGGTGTGTAAATATCTGTACATGCTATTTTTTATATTCCATATGACTCTCTGCGCTGTTTTTTCGATGTTGTGGGCGACGTAGAAATGAATGTTCCAGCCGCGCGTTTATTGCAGCTGTTCATGTGGAGATTATGAAGTATCCACACGGCCCCTAGTACCGGCTTCAATGGAATTAGATACGCTAGCTCGAGAGCTGTGATGACAGATCAGCTCCAACAACTCATTTGATGTTAATGGATGAGCATCATGGACGTCTGATGGAGTAAACGCCTTAACATGGGGTAACCTGGTAAATGCAAGAAACCTAGAACAACTAACCTGTAATGTCCGACGTCGTACGGCTTAAATTTCCCACCGAAACAATAAACCTACATATATTTGTCGAGTGACATGTACAGAGGGTAAAACCGTTGTGATACTGATGCAAATGTATATTTTCACCAAATTTCCCCCGTCAAGTTCTATAGACACGTCCTACTCTATCTAACAAGCCCAAGTGAGCTGGTACAATTAAACTCTTCGTCGTGCTGAAGTTATAACGCATTCTCTGGAGGTGACACGAAGTTGTTACACCGTCAATATTCACACAGAAACGGGTCAATTTTAATTGATGAAGGGTTTATGGAGGATACGAAACCTATTATCAGTCTGCTGGGGCAGGCAGACTGAAACGTGTTATCTCATCAGGGGCTAAGAAAGCCGTTTTGGTCTCCTAGGCTTATCACACTGGGGTTTACGCGAACTTTCTGACTGATGTTTTGTATCACCAGTTTACACGCCGAATTTTTTTCGCCCGACATGATCATGAACTGCGGTGTGGAGCGATGAACTTTGACGTATTTGTCAACTTTGTTCAACAAGTAGTGTGGCTGTTTGAAAAAGTCTTGAATGACGTTTCCTTCCATTTAAAATACATTACTCTCTGCACTGATTTTCTTTTTCACGAGCACTCCAACATTTGCACTTACGTTGTGATCGGTGGATTAGATATTAAGACCCTCGTCGGCAATTCACAGTATATCGGTCTTTCATGTCGCCGGTCTTTTGAACTCAGTGCGGGAAGGTAACACAGCACAAATCAAAGTCAACACAAAAAGCAAAACGCCGGTTAAGGCGAAGGCAAGGTAGGCGGGTTTTTTTAACAGAGTGGCCTATCTTTAGCGTTCTGCTTCGGTTCATAGGCGGATGTATCCATTATTACCAGCATGTACAGTCCCGGTGGCCATAATGGTTGGTGTTTAGGTAGAAAATTCGAAACTTTGACAGTACAGTGTAGTTCTGGCGAATCACATTGATTCTTGAGTATTTCTTTTGACGGATCTTGATTTTTCGAATGATAGCTCTGGTCGACAACCTGTGTTGGAATTCGAATAGTGGACCATTGCAGACTAAATATCATTCACAGTATAGTCTTCTGGTAAACCTATTCTAAAGCACATACCAAGAATCTAACGATTCGTGATATGTGTTGTATCTCAGGTACGCTTTTATTGTACCTGTTCATGTGGCAACTTTGATGACATGACCACACGGCCCCTAGCACCGGCATAAGCGGTATCAGATACAAATCTAGAGAGCTGTGATGGAAATGCTCTGACAACTCGTATATTGGTAATTGGTGAGCTGTGTCGCTGCGACAACTCGTACACTGGGCATTGGTGAGCTGTATCGTCGTCAGATGAAAATGACGGCATTTAACACAAAAGACTAGTCTGTAAGGCCCGATGTCGACCAAGCATCAACTTCCCACAAATGCCAACATATATCACAGACCAAAAGGTCTGTACAGGGGGCGGGCCTCGGGGACGAAACGTCCTCCAGCAGAATCTCGCCATATACAGGTAAAAATTACAAAACATATAAGGGAAGTGGGAAGAGGTGCCGACATACTGACTGAGTCACATGGCTTCACAGTATAGTCTTCTGGTTAACCTATTCTAAAGCACATACCAAGAATCTAACGATTCGTGATATGTGTTGTATCTCAGGTACGCTTTTATTGTACCTGTTCATGTGGCAACTTTGATGACATGACCACACGGCCCCTAGCACCGGCATAAGCGGTATCAGATACAAATCTAGAGAGCTGTGATGGAAATGCTCTGACAACTCGTATATTGGTAATTGGTGAGCTGTCTCGCTGTGACAATTCGTACACTGGGGATTGGTGAGCTGTATCGTCGTCAGATGAAAATGACGGCATTTAACACAAAAGACTAGTATGTAAGGCCCGATGTCGACCAAGCATCAACTTCCGACAAATGCCAAGATATATCAAAGACCAAAACGTCTGTACAGAGTGCGGACCCCGGGGACGAAACATCCACCGCAGAATCTCGCCAAGGCTTCACAGTATAGTCTTCTGGTTAACCTATTCTAAAGCACATACCAAGAATCTAATGATTCGTGATATGTTTTGTATCTCAGGTACGCTTTTATTGTACCTGTTCATGTAGCAACTTGGATGACATGACCACACGGCCTTTATCACCGGCATAAGCGGTATTAGATACACATCTAGAGATGTGTCGCTGTGACAACTCGTACACTGGGGATTGGTGAGCTATATCGTCGTCAGATGAAAATGACGGCATTTAACACAAAAGACTAGTCTGTAAGGCCCGATGTCGACCAAGCATCAACTTCCCACAAATGCCAACATATATAAAAGACCAAACGGCCATAGCCCGAGGAAACAGGTAACCGTTGCCTCATCTTAAGCAAAGGCAGACTGTAGCGTTAGCCAAAGGCACGATGCACAATGACGCATCATAGGTAAAAAACAAACAAAACGCAGGGTAAGGCGAAGGCAAGGTAGGCGTTTTTTCTTTACAGAGTGGCCTATCTTTAGCGTTCTGCTTCGGTTCATAGGCGGATGTATCCATTATTACCAGCATGTACAGTCCCGGTGGCCATAATGGTTGGTGTATAGGTAGAAAATTCGAAACTTTGACAGTACAGTGTAGTTCTGGCGAATCACATTGATTCTTGAGTATTTCTTTTGACGGATCTTGATTTTTCGAATGATAGCTCTGGTCGACAACCTGTGTTGGAATTCGAATAGTGGACCATTGCAGACTAAATATCATTAATCTATGAAAAATCCTGGGAACGTCAATGCGAATGAAAAGCGATTTCCTTCTCCAAAAAACTATCGATGGAAATATTTTAATTCAGAAAATGCTTCCAGCAGTTACCCGGGAAACGCATCGTCCTCGTAGTACCAGCAGTATAAACATTTTTAGTAGAATAAAAGATGAAATGGTGAGCATTCCTGTGGAAGAGCAAGAGGCATAAAGTCGGTCGGCGAAAAGCATAAAATCATATGTAGCAGATAAGAAGCGAACTACACGAGATCTAGACCTTCAAGCTCAACAAAATAACTTTGTATCTGCTGGATGATGATAATGGAATTACTTCTCTAGCCATTGGCGTCTTTCGTCTTAGATATCTTCAGTCGGTGTTCATGTCACTGCTCAATTCTAGAGCTACCTACCGCTTCATTATATATTATTAAGTTCACAAGTTTCCGTGGTACCCATCCACCTGTCTGATCGGAAATACTATTCCAGACCGTATCGAAGCAATATGTCTCGTCAATATTTTGAGGAATTTCTGGAACGAAGCTCACATTCTTTACTGGTGTATTTTCATGGTAGGCTGCCATACATTACGTGAGTTGAATCTCAGCCCTCCTCGAGGCGTTTGAACACCCAGAGTAGTATATAGGGGGCACGAAGCATCCAGTTTTCCAGGGAGGTAACTCTTGGCTCCCCTTTTACCGCCAGGGGGTGCCACCAGTCCCGTATGACGTCACTTCCGGTCTGGGTGAATGGAGCGTGACCTGTGACCATGTCGTATGACGTCACTTCCGGCCTGGGTGAATGGCGCGTGACCTGTGAACATGATAGGATATGTACTGACCTGTCAATGTCGTTCACCTCCGTGTCTTTTCGGTGAGGTCCGTGGGAACATGTACTGACCTGTCTGTGGGGTTTTTCCCACAATGTCGTTCACCTCCGTGTCTCTTCGGTCAGGTCCGTGTCTTTTCGGTGAGGTCCGTGGGAACATGATAGGAGATGTACTGACTTGTCTGTGGGGTTTTTCCACAATGTCGTTCACCTCCGTGTCTCTTCGGTCAGGTCCGTGTCTCTTCGGTCAGGTCCGTGTTTTTTCGGTGAGGTCCGTCAAGATGTCACGGAGGTGCCCGAACAGGTCACCGAAGAGTCACGGAGGTGACCGAAAAGACACGGAGGTGACCGAAGACTCACGGAGGTCACCGAAAAGACCCGAATGTCATCACCAAAGAGTCACGGAGGTCACCGAAAAGACACGGAGGTGACCGAAGACACACGGAGGTCACCGAAAAGACCCAAATGTCACGAAAAAACGTATAAAAGTGGAAATTTTTAGGGCATTGCTGCAATCATTGGCCTGCCGAACGGAGCTACCTGACCAGCCTGCCTCATCAGCCTACCTGACCAGCCTGAACCACTCTGACGACAGGAGCTACTTGCCTGAGCCTCACTGCAGCATGAGACGTGGAGAAGATTTTCCAGGGGATCCAGGAGCGCCTCCGGCTGAAATCTTGCCCGAAGACGAGCGTGTGAGTGAGATTTATCGACGTCACTGGACCACCACACGCCATTGTTTTCACCGTCACCGTCGTCTATTGGACTTGTATAACTTTCGACTGCAGGACCTCACGTATCTTTCTACTTACGCCGAGAACATTTTCATAGACCAGGTGACAGCTTTTAAGTTGAATATCACATTCGGCTACATCTTACGGCACAAAGAGACGGACCAGTTGCGGTATTTTTATCGCAGCAATAATACCTATGTGTTTGATCAACCGTTCACGGTGACGGATGCAATTTTTCTGGAGCCACTCATCGAGCAACTGACTACGTTGGACCCGTTGGAATGGGCCCGGTTGCAACGACCCAACACCAAATGGCTTGTAGAAATGGTCACCAACGTCACATTTTTCGTCACCAAAATGAGAGATCATCCCATCGGTGCTCCTGTCATTCTTCCACCTTGGCTGCTTCATCGAAGAGGATTGTATGCGTTAACGGGAGGCAAAAATGGAGCCTACAAAGACCGGAAATGTCTGTTTCGGTGTTTGGCCGTGCATGTGGACGAGTGTAATCCGCGGTGTTGTGACAAAGTGGCCAATGGCTATTGGAGACAGTATTTACAGCAGCAAGACCTGGATGAGCGGCAGTTCCGGGGAGTCCCTTTTAAGTATTTGGATGTCGTGGAAACTCTGTTCAGCATCAATATCTTTGTATACCGATTACGATGCGAGGATGACATATTTGTGGCTGAATTGGTTCATCGCTCAACAGAACGGTATGCTTCTACGATGAAAGTCAATGTCTTCGACGACAATGGGGTGAGTCATTTTCCCCTCATCAACGATAGGAGCCTGTACGCGCAATCCTACAGTTGTGCCCACTGCCATCGGGTGTTTGACCACTCTTAGCACCTACATCGACACGAGAAGATTTGTGACAACGCTGTGAAACGCAAATTTCCTGGTGGCGTGTACCATAATACGCCTACTATTTTCCAAGAGCTGGCCGATGAGGGTCTTGTCATACCGGAAGAGGACCGTTATTTTCCCTACCGGGCGTGTTACGATTTCGAGGCCCTGTTGGAGCCCATGGACATGTTCTCAGCGAAAACGCAGTGGACGCAGCGCCATATTCCCCTCAGTGTGAGCATTTCCACCAACGTACCTGGCTATGACGTTGCGCCCGTCTGTTTCGTGTCGTCGGGGGACTCCCATGAGTTGATTACCCGTATGATGGGTTATTTAGAGGAAGTCAGTGCGGCCAGTACGGAATTGTTGGTGTCCAAGTTCCAGGACGTACTGGACCAACTGGACGACCGGATTCCTATACCCGGTGTATCGTTCAGCGACGATGAAGAGTCAGAGTCCGAGTCGGAGTCGGAGCCGGAGCCCATGCAGTCGCAGGATGTACCTTTACCTAAACCGTATGCGGAGAAATTGAAGTTACGGTTCCTACAATACCTAGGCCAGTTACCTGTGCTCGGCTTCAATTCGGGGCGATACGACTTGAACATGGTGAAGGAATTTCATTACCCTTACTTGGCCCAGTCCGATACCATCAAGTCCGTCATCAAAAAGATCAACAACCACATGGCCCTCACCACAACATCACTCCATTTCCTGGATGTACGCAACTACTTAGCTCCAAATTACAGCTACGATCAGTGGGTAAAGGCCTATGACTGTGCACAAACCAAAGGGAGGTTCCCTTACACCTATATGTCAACGCTCGACCGCTTGGAGGAAACACAGTTACCACCCCGGGACGCGTTCTTTGACGATCTCAAGCAAGTGGAATGTCCGGAAGACACGTACCGGGAACTACAGCAGGTATGGAACGACCAATATATGCAGACCTTGCGAGATTTCCTGGTGTATTATTACAACTTAGACGTGGTTCCTTTCCTCGAAGCGGCCAAGAAAATGGTTCAACTCTTTCGTCGTGAGATGCACGTCGACATATTCAAAGAGTGCTTGAGTTTACCGGGTCTCGCGCTTCGCCATCTTTTTCAAGATTGTTCCACGTACTTCTCGCTGATACAGCAAAAAGACGCGGATATGTATGACTGTTTAAAGCAGAATATCGTCGGCGGACCTAGCCTTATTTTCCACCGTTATCACGAGAAGGACGTCACTACTCTCCCCGGCGGGAAACCCTGTGCCAAAATCAGCGGATTTGACGCCAATGCCCTGTATCTGTGGTCTCTCGCCCAACCTATGCCCAGTGGGCATTATACACGCTGGTTGGCGGAAGGCCAGCATTTCACACCGCAACGCGCCCCTACAAGCATCTGGCTGACCAGTGGTTGGACTGGGAAGCCTATCGACGGGGAATTTATATACGCCATCAAACCAACGCCACAGAGAAGCGCATAGGAGATCGTCGACTCCCCGTCGATGGGTTTGCCCTTGTGGGTAGAACACCGACCGTATTCCAGTTTTATGGATGCTATTGGCACGGCCACGAATGTCATTTCAGCGCTGGACGTTTCAACCAACGACGTGGGAAATCGGCGGAAGAATTACGGGAAGAAGTCCAGGAGAACGGCGATTACATCAAAGAGAGGGGATACCACCTCATCGAAATGTGGGAGTGTGAATTTCACACCATGTGCCAGGCCCTCCCACATTTACGCCGTTTCCTTAAAGCGCGCGAGTACCCTCTCAGTCGTCGGCGACTCCTGACTCTGCCACAGATGTTCGACGCCATTCGTTCCGGGGACCTCTACGGCTTTGTGGAATGCGATCTGCATGTTCCCGACACTCTCAAGCCACTCTTCGCCCAGTGCCCACCTATTTTCAAGAACACACTGGTGGGTCGGGATGACATTGGAGACACCATGGGTGCCTATGCTGAGCAACACGAGTGTTTGCCTCGACCTCGACGGATGTTGATTGGCAGTATGTGGGCAGAGAAAATCTTGCTGGGTATCCCTCTGCTACAGTGGTACATCAGCCACGGCCTGGAAGTCACGCGCGTGTACCAAGTCTTACAGTACGTGCCCAACGCCTGTTTTGCGGGGAATGCCGACATCGTGACGTCTGCCCGTCGTCAAGGTGATCAAGATCCGAGTACGGCCATCATCGGTGAATCGTGGAAGCTCACGGGCAACGGCTATTATGGCAAAACGGTCACTAACCAAGATAAGCACATGAACGTCAAGATCTGTACCACCCCACAGGCTCGCAAAAAAGTCAATTCTCCAGCGGACGCCGGGTCTCTTCAAGTTGGAGTGGATTGGCGATGCCATGATTGCTCTCTCCTCGAAGACGTATTACTGTTACGGTGGAGACCAAAATAAGTTTAGCTGCAAAGGGGTGAACCGGCGCGATCCGGCCATCGACAAAGCCTTGTACCTGAACGTGCTGCAAAGCCAGGCCAGTGCAAGTGGGACTAACAGAGGATTTCGGGTCGTGGACCACCAGATGCGGACGTACATCCAGAAACGAGATGCTTTCACCTTCTTCTACCCCAAGCGGAAAGTCCTTCCCGATGGCATCAGTACCTGGACTTGTGAAACTATGACATTTGATATACTTTTCATGATACGAGTTAAAACTATAACTGTAAAAAAGTCAGAAGGGTCGCCAGTCCTAAGTGCAGGGCGTGGGTTCGAATCCTACGCTCTCACAGTTTTTACACACCACCTGTATTCTTTTGTACATATTCTATACATTCTTGTTCACTTGAATAAAAAAAGTCAAAATCATCACTTGTGTTTTTTCATGAATTTTTTTATTGAACATCAACGAAGGTCAGAACAACAACGTCATAACAAAAACAATGAGAACACACACATTGAATCAATTAAGACAACCAGAGAAATGGGGCATGCACATTAAAACGAGAGGCAGTCCAGTCGTATACGAGTACATCACGGTCTTCGGCTTGAGAATAATCATCAAACATCTGTATGATCGTTTGCATAGAATGTCCTCTACTCCGGTGAGTGAGATAAAACACACAGTACTGTCCGCATACACTACTCAAGGGTCTGAGTTCCACACCCGCGTTGGGGCTGAGCAGGATACAGGCCTTGTCGTTGTGTGCGTTGTAATCGAAGATCACGTGATTCTTGAAGGGATAGGATTTGACGGGTCTTGAACTATTCGTCACCACCCCTAGAGACTTATAATTCAACAATGTGGTCAGACCCTCTATGAACGCCTTGGGGGTATCGTTGCGGTAATTGGGTCACGTACTTGGCCAAGGTGTTGTCAGGAAACACATCGAGCGAACTGTTACTGGGCAACGTGAGGTAAAACATGACGACTGAGCTTTCTTGCTTCTGCACCTGGCTTTAATAGGGCTCCCAGGCCTTGGGCGGATGACCTCGGCGTCGTGATCGTCGCGGTGACTTGCTATGTATCAAAGCTCTCGAGCGCTGGAGCCTCTTTACTGGGGATGGTGTTTTAAAGGGAGGAAAAGAAGATGCCCGTCGTTGTGGTGTTTTGGGGGGTGACTCCGGTTCCCAAGAAGAGGGTGGTGGTGGTGGTGGTGGTGGTCTACTCGGCGATTGCTGGGTCCGCTGCATAAAGGCCCAACGGTTAGGATTCCCCATCAATTCTTGAGGGGTGTGTGTGTCTTTCAACCCCTGAGCAAAGGCTTCCCAGCCCGGTGGATTAGAGTGTTTGCGAGAGCGCACCGTATCGTTGATCAAATCGGTGATATGAGACCCCGGCATCACTCGGTTTCGAATAAGCAGTTTCCCCTGATCGCTCCAACCCATATCGGGATTCTGTTTCACCCGGTCCAACAATAAACGAACCTTGATCTTGAATGCCTTAGGGACACTGGCCAACACTTCATCTTCCAGCTGAGGTGATGATGGCGGTGTGGGTGCTGGCGCTGCTGGTAGTGGAGCTGGTGGTGTACTATCCCTATATTGATCCATAAACGTCTTGTACCGGTTCAGCGTCTGATGGTAGAGTTGAATTTTCTCGTGATCGGGTAGTCGACGTTGGAGTATACTATTCATCCCTTCGTCGAGAGACTGGAGTTGTTGCACCGTGGCAGGCACGGGATAGGGCGATTGCAAACTCTGTAACAGCCGAGGTTCGACCAGCATCATTTTTTTCGTATGTTCCATGACGCTAGCGCGCTCCACCCAAGATGGATCCTACTAACGGTCCCAGTACGGAAGCGGCTAAGGGTGCGAGGAGTGCCCCGAGAAATCCACCTCGCTGTAACACCTGTTTCTTTTTCTTTAAACTGCCCGTCTTCTTCACCAGCGTTCGAAGACCCGTCTTGTGCCGTTGCAATTTCCCTTTCTGCAGGGGACTGAGAGGAACATTCCCTTTTAACACATTATGAGCCACTTCACACAAACACCGTACCAATTCCGCGTCCGCGCCGCACACCAGGGCCCGGCCCACCTCCGGTGGCGCGCTGCGTAATACGCGGAGCGCCGGCGCGTGCTTCCGTATCCGTGCAGACATGATGAGGAAGTGAATGCTAGAGGGGTTGTGTCTTCTTCTTTTATTTGGGTGTGTACACCGTCTGGAACTCTCCGGGAAAAATATGGGTGCGCAATCGAAGTGCCGAGGGTGTCCCTTGTTTCAAGTCGATGAGCAGATACCCGTGGGCCCCTTGGGTGGCATCTTCAAAGGCCTCCCGTACAAAGGCCGTGTTTTTAGGGTACATCTGTTTCGCCAGGTGCATAATTTGTGATGCGTCTCTGGGGTTTTTGAACAAGACCACATACTGAGCATTCAAACTGATGTTCCTGTGCTCTTTGTTCTTACTGAAGAGATTCTGGACGACGTAGATGATGCTCAACCGACGACGATGGCTCCCTTTCGTAAAGAGACGCGTCACCCGACTATCCGTTTCGGTCATCAGATCGTCTACCACGATCAGCGTGTCTTCTGGGGTATCCTCTGGGGGTAATCCTTCCACCAAGGTGAGTCCAGGTATGCGTGCCAGTTCCTCGTACGCAGGCTGCCAAGCTCCATAACACCACAGGATGCGAGCCACGGGTGGTGAAATGAGGGCTGACCCGTGTTGGATGAGCCGTTGAACGAAGTGTGTTTTTGCCGACCCGGTCGGTCCAGCGATGAGACACGTGAAGGGATGCTGCCACCGAGGATCCATAGGTTTTATTTGGTGATTTGCGCCAAGCGTTCAGAGGCCCACCACCGTTGTCGTGGATCCCACCGGGGGTCGTAGTCGTGCAGGTACCGTTGCCGTGGTAAACGTGGTACTAGTCCCACTATAGGTGTTAGCGTGGTGGTGGTGGTGGTGGTGGGAGTCCTATGTTGCCGTGGTTTTGCCCTGGGTGCTGTGAGTGATGATGCCGGTGGGGAGCTCCTGAGGGTAGGACTAGGCAGGTACACGGGTGGACCCCGGGTGAAGTTCCGTAGAGTAGTAGGACTAGACCGCGTAGTGGGATGGGTTGTAGAACGTGGTGGACCCCTGGTAATGTTCCGCAGCGTAGTAGGAGAGGGTGTGGTGGTGGTGGTGTTGGGTGATTGCACTTGACGTTGGGGAGCAGGACATGGACGAGTGGAGGGTACGTTGAAACAGGATATCAGGTACGCCAAATCGTAGAAGACTCCTCCAAATAAGGTACCCAGAAGCACTAGTAGACACACGACGGTACCGACTTGTCCTTTTCGAGTCCGCAGCAGTAAGGGCAGATCTGCGCTATCCATGGTACAACCCCAGACTGAAGGCTGTAGGCGATGTGAGGCAGAATTTATAGCCGTTTCATGTCACGAGCTGAGACCCAGGAATTAAACGAACTGGGCCAACCTTCCCATTTGACGAAATGATAGGGGATGCCACGTCGACGTTCCGTTTTCAAAATCCTTTCCACCGTGTAGTAGTCTTTCCGTGTTTTTACCACCGGTTGTAATTCTGCCTCGTAAAACGTGCCTTGCAGTGTTTCTCCTTGTAGATCTTCCAGTTGATAGACGTGTGGGTTTCGAGGGTTATGGCGAACGATGACAAAGTGCTCGTCACTCCAGTTGGGCAAGTAACTTTTCTCAAATTGCCCTTTGACTTTACTGAACCGTACCACATCCCCGCGTTTGTAACGGGGTGACGCGAGTGGACTTGGTTCTATCGAGTACAGCGTACGGCGCACTTGATGTTCGCTGCGTTCCGTCACATCGAGGGGCGCCCGCTGGATATTGCGATGATAGGCTCGATTGTACCCTTGGACCAGTTGAGGTAGCACATCGATGTACCGTCGGATGTTTTTGGCGGTAAAATACTTGTACATCCGTCCTTTGAAGGTTCGATTGAATAGTTCCACCACAGAGGCTTTGGTCTCGTTGTAAGTATGGAAGAAAAACACCTTCTGTTTCTTAAGAAAGGCTTGAAAGTGGCGGTTGAGAAATTCTGTGCCTTCATCCGTTTGCAAATATAGGGGTTTGCGTCCCGTCTTGAAAATCTGCTGGGACGCTCGTACCAGATTCTCTCCTGTTTTGGGCCGGATGGGTAGCACCCACGCGTACTTGGATAAAATATCGATACAGGTCAACATGTACCGATGTCCATCATTGTGGGCAGCAAATCGACTCATATCGACCAAATCGGCCTGCCATTGTGCGTCTACACCTCCTACGATGACTCGGTTACGGCGAAAATGTCGTCGGGCTGCTCGATGTAAGCTATAAGTGTCTTGGGTTTTTAACCATGCTCGAACTTCAGTTCGACTGATGTCTTGGGAATGTGCAGCTCGAGCGAGTGCTCCCACAGCGCTATAAGCGGCTGGACTGGTTGGGTTGTAACACAAATCTGTTAACACCTTGTTCACAGTCTTACTCCACGTGGATTCCTGCCGGCCGGCCTTGCGGGTACTCCACTGGCTTCCCTTTCGGGTCTCCCTCTGGGTACCCCTCTGGGTTGCGCTGTTGTGTGTTCGCTTCATGAGTAGACACTGACACTTTAGCCTGTGTGCACCCTATAGATATAGTACTTCATCGACAATGGGGACTACTTTTTCCAAGGCCGTCCATAGATCAGGGTCCAGGGTAAAACCACCTTCGTTCAGACAAAGGAGTCGAGCAAAAAAGGCGCCGCGGAAAATGTAGACGTCGTCACACAGGTGAATGCTATCACCGTCGAGGTCACCCAACAACACCCGTTTCAAGGTAGTCCAGCCTTCCGGTGACAAAGAGATGCGCGCTTTGGGTTCAGACGTACACCAACACCTACGTCCGCTATCGATGAGGTCCACTCGTTTGGGGTACAACAATAGGGTGCAGCCAGGTGTAAGAGTGCGGGTAGCCACAGAGTTCGCGTCGGGGTGCAGTAAGTCGTGGACGTCGGGGATAATAGTTTTCAGCGCCTGCCATAATGCAGGACGGAGTGTGATATGGGGACCACCACGCTGTTCTAACCGGGGAAAAAAGAATCATCTCTACCACTTCGTAGGTAGACACCCACTCCCACGTGCATGAAATCGACTTCGGGCTCTTTTTCCTGTAACAACCGTGTCAATAGAGTCCACCCTGCTAGGGTTAAACATAGCTTCACCTCTCGGGGTTGTTCTTCTTCGATGAGCTGCAGGTGATTGTCATAGACGATAAGGGTGACGTTGGTGGTGAGTTGGAACCACGCAAGCTCACCATCTGCTCCGTGCGCTTCCATGGTGGTGAATGACAAAACACCGGCTAGGGAAGCCTGTATATATGTGCAGGGGGCTTATACTACACCCTGTCAGTGCCTAGTGGACTAACCTATACGCCCCGCAAAATAAGGGGTTGGGTAATTTTTATACTACAATGTCAAGTGCCCCTATGGGTATAATTAACTCCTAGTCCGTAGCCGTACACGTTACAGTTTTTCATTTGTTCGTGTCTCTCTATCCTAATCCGTACCCGTACACATTCTGGTTTTATTTTTCCGTCTCCCTTCACCCTTCGTGAAAGTCCGTGATCACTCGGTAGTGTCATGTTAAAATAACCCCTAGTCCGTAGCCGTACACGTTATAGTTTTATTTTTTCCGTGCCTCTCTATGCTAGTCCGTACCCGTATACGTTATAGTTTTTATTTTTCATGGCCCCACCTTCGTCAAAGTCCGTGATCATTCGGGTGTAATGTTATAGAGATACGAATTGATTTAACCTAGGAATTTGCCATACCAATTTCGTGCAAAAAGACGGGATTGAAAGTTAACCCAGGAGGTGTTACACGAGCCTTATTGGGCCAATCAGCGGCCCGTATATCAACCAATGGAGAGGACGGAGACAGAACCAATGAAAGAGGTTCGCGCCGTTTTAACAGCCAATGAAAATGCACTCTATATTCAGTATAAAACCCAGGGGACGCGTGGGGAAAAGCCGCATTCAAACCATATTTCTCGACCTGTAAAGAACGTATGAAGATCATGAGCCGAGTAGCAAAGATGAGCACAACGAAAGGGGCGGCGAAAGAGAAGAGAGAGAGAGAGAAGCTGGCGAGAGGTGTGAAAGCCTTTTGGATGGCGGAAATCCAAAGATGGACACGCAGCAATACCAATTTCACGCCGCTGTCCTGGGCGGCGTTATATTACAGTGTGACAAGGGCGCTGACGACGTTCACCGGGGAAGATTGGATCACCGCCCTGTGAGATGCCCTCAACGAGGAAGAGCTCCGGAGACAACAACAGCTCCAACAACGCCAGCCGGAATTCGTCGACATAGACGAATTACCGCGCATTCCACCGGCCTCCTTCCTCGACCACATTCCGTCAGTTCCAGATGAATCCGACGAGCAACAACAACATACTTTTCCGCCAGTTCGATGGAGTAGACAGGCAAAGTCCCCCTGAATAAAACAGGGTAAACAAATTGACTTTAACGGCCCTTTTCAGGGCCACCCCAATCTTACGAAAGGGGACTTCTAACTTGGCACATTCAATTAAAATCAGGCCCTACATTTTTTGTGAATCTCCTCTCCTCTATATTCTATGATTACCAAACTCCAACCCCCAAAAAATCTGCCATCAAAGGCCCTTTTCAGGGTCAACCCCTAGCCTTCCAAACAGCACTTATAACAATTGCCCCTAGACCCTACCCATACAAATCTCCTCTCCTCTATGATTACCTATCTCCCACACCTCACAACAAAAAAATTTTGGACACTCGGCTTTTTCCGGGACTACTCGGTATATCTCAATCTCCTCTCCTCTATGATTACCAATCTCCCACACCTCACAACAAAGCAATTTTTACACTCGGCTTTTTCCGGGACTACTCGGTATATCTCAATCTCCTCTCCTCTATGATTACCAATCTCCCACACCTCCTCACAACAACAACAAAGAAGATTTTACACTCTGCTTTTTCCGGGACTACTCGGTATATTATTACCGTACATTCATACTAATAGTGTTTTTTTTATTTTACCTGGGCGCTGTTAGTAGGAAGTTCCCATTTACTAAGTGTTAATTACCTATTGTTACCTAGGTGTGTGCATGTGCAGGAGCTGGTGTTTTTGTGCTTTTAATTAGTAGCTTGCTCTTTCGAGTATAATTGAGGGTCCTGATAAGGACCGTTAGGAAGATGTAAGGGGATTACAACGATCGGAACAGGTTTTCTCGCCTCTGGGTACACACGGGACATTTCAGCGCGACGAGTGTACACGCTATGGGCTTGTAAGTGGGCGTAGGCACTGGTCTTCCTGCATGTCTGTGGATACAGCGAATACATAACGCTTGGTGTCCACACGGGAAAATAGCGAATTTGGCGTAGCGACTAGTACATTGGACACAGGGTAAATACTGTGCCGCTCCCCATGTTGTGTCTCGCTCCAGTCTTCTTATTTCGGTACAGTAATACTCAAGATATCGCTGCTGTAAAACAGCCATCTCTTCTTGTTTTTTTCCTTTTTCTTTTTCTTGGTCTTCTTCGAACATATCTTGTACGAGTTCATCAAGCTGTTCGTCGTCGGTAGGATAGACGTAGGGACTAACGTCGATGAATTCACCGGTTGCTTCTTGGTCTTGGTTTTGTTCTTGGTCTTGATGTTGTTTGAACACATCTTGTATGACTCGTTCAAACCGTTCGAGTTGGAGGGTACTATCAGGCCGTACGTCGTAGGTACTATTGGCGGTGACATCTCCATCCGCTGCCTCTTCTTCTCCTTCTTCATCGTCTTCAATATCGATGAATTGACCCGTGGCATGGTGAAGATACTGCCGCTTTTGTTGTGAAACTGGGGTGAAAGTCTCGCTGCCCTCCACCGGCTGGTCTTCTTGTTCATCATCTTTGTATAGCTCTTCTAATATGTTGTCAAGCCACGACTCGTTAATAATATTGTGCACACCATCAATATCCATGTGTTGAGCCATGATGTAGTTCAAAATGAATGGATAGCAGACGACACTGCGCGGGTTTTTTATTGTACCGTAGAGCGCCCGTATGAGAGCGCGGACGTCACCGAAATCTTCACACTGCACCAGCGTGCCAGCTCAGGCCCGCTGAAATTTTGTGTTTCTTTTCCATCTTCAAACCGATCTCATTTTGCAATAAATGCGAGTTGACGTGTAAAACTTATTTAAACTTGAACTTTGGGAACTTTTAGTGTATCGCTGAAAAATTCAGAAGGCTGGCGGCAGGCTAAAACTATATTTTTAATCATTTTGTGGATTTTAGATCCGTATGGTTATGGGTGTGGTTGTGTGGAAAACCCGGTAAATTTGAAATAAATCGGCTTACCTCCGTAAAAACACTTTAGGTGTGTTCCTGACATCCTTATAATGTCACCCTGACAATTTGAGCAGGTTAATCGATGGAAAAGTATGAATTTTTGTCATACCACTCTTGCTACGGTAACACAGCACTATACAGTATGGAGCCGAATGTGTGTACAGCTATGCGTGTCAATGGCTGGGTTACCGATACGATACGGGTCTAAAATCGACAAAATGATTAAAAATATAGTTTTAGCCTGCCGCCAGCCTTCTGAATTTTTCAGCGATACACTATAAGCTCCCAAAGTTCAAGTTTTAATAAGTTTTACACGTCAACTCGCATTTATTGCAAAATGAGACCGGTTTGAAGATAGAAAAGAAACACAAAATTTCAGCGGGCCTGAGCAGGCACGCTGGTGCAGTGTGAAGATTTCGGTGACGTCCGCGCCCTCATACGGGCGCTCTACGGTTATACTATAAAAAGGGCGCAGTGTCTCGTCTGCTATCCACTCATTTCAACCGCATCATGGCTAATCCTAGTAGACGGGCACTTTTCAACGCAATGAACACGGGACAACAAGATCCTAGAGAACGGATTCGCTCGAACGGAGAAGACAACGAACATGTTACAATCATTACGAGCTTGCAGCGTGTTCATGAAGCTCATATTGCTGAAGCTTTGAGGATGAGAGGCGCACAAGATAGAGAAATAAGGGACGCTGTGCAGGAAGAAGATGATGATGATGAGGCAACAAACGAAGATGTACACGGAGAGGTGGAGTGGTTAAACAGTAGTAGTAGCCACCTGAACCAACAGCTTGACGAATTAGAAGACGAAAAGTCTAAATTACGCCTACAACTGGCTAGGGAACAGAAGAGATCCACCTGTACCGTGTGTCAAGACGATGAGACGATGTACGCCTTTTTTCCTTGTGGTCACCTGTGCCTATGTGGTGTATGCTTGCTAAGCTTAACATGCATAGCGGGTTCGTGCCAGTGCGCAGAGACAGAGGAGCTTCATTTGAAGATACGATGCCCTGTGTGTCGGGGATGGGTATCAGGCGTGAAAAAAAAAATATTCCGCCCGTAACAGTGTGATGACCAACCCGCTGTTCTTTCCAAAGTCCCTTTTTAGGGCCACCTAATTACACCCGAAAGGGAGGAAATTTTCTAAGTAAAAGCACAAAAACACCAGCTTCCACACCAATACCCCTTTGCATAGAGTGAACACTAACACACATTTGAATTTCTAATATTTTTATTAACACAGTAGAATGAACATAAGGTCTTCACCACAGTAGACTCTTGGTGTTGAATTTTTTAATACAATTATACGCTATCAAGGCGCTTAAATGAACATAGAATGAACATAGAATGAACATAGGAATACGGTGATGTCTGAATGTTCAATATTTATGCAACAAGACTTGTGTGAAATGTTCAATATTTATGCAACAAGACTTCTTTGAACTCGTCATTGTCTTTCTGCCCCTGGTGCACGTAGATGAAGGTGGCAATCTGTTCACGTGGAATTCTGGGTGGACAGGCAGCTTGCAATGCCTCGGCAATTTGCACCTCGTTAACGGCCTGTAGCCCCTCAGTCATGAGCGCGTCTGATGGTATACTATTGTCCATACACGTATGCGTGTTGAAGAGTCCGTTCTTGTTCTCACAGCCTGCACATTGCTGGATACGCAAGTGTCGAATGCGGGGTCTGAGATGATCCAGGAATGTGTCGATGTACTTCTTATAAATATACTGAGTCACCTGGTCAGACAGGACTTCATGAATTTCAGCTGTGAGACTCTCCAGCTTCCGCCACGCAGGTATTTGCAGGGTGACGCCCTGAGGTAAAGGAATACGCTTTTGCGTATCCGCCCTCAACTTCCATTTACGAATATGCACCAGCAGCATGTTGTTGAACATAGAACAGGTGAGGAAGATGTCGTCACCCACATAAAAGTTCGCTTCGTCGCTCCCCTGGTGGTCAATGACCGCATCGACGGCGTAATAAATGGCCTGTACTCTTATCCAGGTGTCCAACGTGAAGGTGATATGCTTAGGTGGTTTGGTTTAAACAATATTTTATTGAATCAGTGGGAGCACAATGAGCCGAAGCTCGTTAGCGTGTCTCCCAGTCGTATATACAACAATTAATTATTCAACACATACACATAGAAGAATATGTACATATTCATTTATGGCAGGATACTATATATGATGAGTGATGATGTAAATATTTTAGTAGTAAAGAATAAACATACAAAAAAATATATATATTTCGGTTTAAATAAGTTATTTCCATTAACGCTGTACTGTTGAAACGTAGTATTGGACGGAGGGAGTGTCACTGGTCAGAAGCTGCATCTGGGGCGAATGACCTAAATGTGAAGAAATGTTTCATTTCTGTCTGATCGCGAAAATCACAAGTCAGCGTTGGAACCTGTTGGTTTCTCTAACAAAAGCTCCCAGGTACATTTGGATATTAATATTTTCTGTTAGACTTTTATAACAATCTCCAAAAAGGAGATTGGGACAAGTGACAGAATAGGGATCATCGTAGATGTCCAGCAGATTAGCAATCAAACGTTGTCTTTGAGTGATAAAAATGGGACAGTGGAAGAAAAAGTGATGGACAGTTTCGTCAAGGCAGCCGCAGTTACATATCGCGTTGTCGCTTACATGATTCTCAAACAAGTGTCGTTTCAAGTTGCTGCATCCGTTACGAATTCGACACAGTAGGATGTTTTGTGACCTTGGGCCAATATAATTCGAAGGAGGAGGAATAGGTTTAGGATACATTTTTATTAATTGGTGTTTGAACTGTGGAAGGCTAGCAGAGTTCCTCACAGCTTAGGTGGTTTGTCGTCCCAGGCCGGTGCGTTAAAATGCGCTTACTCTTCTTTGACACTCACAGTTAAATAGGGAGAGAGCTCCCAAGTGTTCGTCTGGGCCGCCTGGTAGGCCTGCTGGATAATGTCATTGATCTCCTGCACAGACATAGGAAGTAGCACCTCTTCGTTCGCTTGCGCAGGCACTTGCTGGGGCACTGGCTGAAGCAGTTGCTGAGGTATTTCTAAAGGTGTTAGTCGGGGACGTTTGGTAGGTGGACCGGGTTTGGTAGGTAGACCGGACTCTTGGTGCGTACGTTTGGTAGCTGTACGCCCTTCGGCGATGTCCATGTCCATGACTAAGATATTATCTTCTGAATCCTGGGCTTGAAGTAGATCTGCTATTCCTTCATTTCCCGTCTTCTTCAGCGCCTCCACGAAGGCTTGAAATGCTAAGGAGCCACGGCATGGTATGAGGTCGATGAGGGCTCTGTTTCGTGCCATATAGGTCTTCTCCGCCATGATCTCTACCCCCATGTGTTTAGTGATTACAGACCTCCCAACTTTAAAATTTCCCAAAGAGTGAGATTTACAGCGACTATCCCAGCACTTAAGGCGAGGGTCCAGGTGCCGCCTAGGCCCCGGAAGCTCTGGGGTTCTAGATGGTTGGAGACGCGTTCTGGCCAATTTTAGAGGAATAAAATCATAAATCATCACTTAGTTTTTTACTCATTTTTTTGGTTGTTTTGTTTGTTTTTCTGATTGTTTTACTGATGGAAGTAAGAATATTGCTTGTATTTTTGGAAGGCCTATATGATATTTGTCGCCAAATATATTGCATAGGCCTTATACATGATGTTTTTGTGATCAAAAATATTTAATCACCCACCTGGAATTATTTCGTCTCCATCGTTAAAATATTGGAAGTTATATCGTCCTGCAAGTCCTGACCGCGTGTCAGACATTTTGACAACCTGGTTCCCGATACTGCGTTTTGCATATTATAGGCATGCGGGTGCCCGATATGACAGGAAGCCGATGAAACAGTTTTAGAGCGGGAACGTATCACATGACGACCCAAGGCTGACGACTGTGATTTCCGTAGGGCATTCCTGTATACCGTGTGCGCCGGACACTGATAACTTTGAGCAAAAGACTTGTGTTTTACAGATTTTTTTTTATTGAATTGGCGAATGCGTGAGATTTATAGGTGGCTGCGTAAGAGCGTGAGATTGAAGCCCAATGCGTGAGTCTCACACCGAATGCGTGATACTTGATAGGTCTGTGATTATGTTTTCCACCATGAGAGATCACATATATCGGCCACATGCTGCATCTCACCAACGATATGGATACGGTGCTGCAGAAGCTTAGCTCGGTGGGATGACTCCATGACTGTTGGCTCAGGCTGGTCAGGTCAGTAGCTGCTACGGTGAGATAGGCTGGTGAAGTTCCACTGGTAACGCAGGCTCAGGCTGGTGAGGCAGGCTCAGGATGGTCAGGCTGGTCAGGCAGGCTGATGAAGCAGGTTGGTCAAGCAGACCAATGAATGCAGCAATGCCCTAAAAATTTCCACTTTTATACGTTTTTTCGTGACATTCGGGTCTTTTCGGTGACCTCCGTGTCTTTTCGATCACCTCCGTGACTCTTCGATGATGACATTCGGGTATTTTCGGTGACCTCCGTGAGTCTTCGGTCACCTCCGTGTCTTTTCGGTCACCTCCGTGACTCTTCGGTGACCTGTTCGGGCACCTCCGTGAGTCTTCGGTGATCTCCGTGTCTTTTCGGTGTCTCTTCGGACACCTCCGTAACATCTTTCGGTCACCTCCGTGACATCTTGACGGACCTCACCGAAAAAACACGGACCTGACCGAAGAGACACGGACCTGACCGAAGAGACACGGAGGTGAACGATATTGTGGAAAAAACCCACAGACAAGTCAGTACATCTCCTATCATGTTCCCACGGACCTCACCGAAAAGACACGGACCTGACCGAAGAGACACGGAGGTGAACGACATTGTGGGAAAAACCCCACAGACAGGTCAGTACATGTTCCCACGGACCTCACCGAAAAGACACGGAGATGAACGACATTGTGGAAAAAACCCACAGACAGGTCAGTACATATCCTTTCATGTTCACAGGTCACGCCCCATTCACCCAGACCGGAAGTGACGTCATACGGTCACGCGCCATTCACCCAGACCGGAAGTGACGTCATACGGGACTGGTGGCACCCCCTGGCGGAAAAAGGGGAACCAAGAGTTACCTCCCTGGAAAACTGGATGCTTCGTGCCCCCTATATACTACTACGCAGGCCGTCTATTCACACCCTATCGGATCACTAGCCGTCAAGGTAAAAGATGCTGATGTTGCATACACGGCCTTTGTTTCGGACACTTGTTCATGCATAAATTTTTTTGTCCTCCTCTGAATATGAGTAGGGACTTCAGGCATTGCATTGTGTATCGTGGAATGCTGATCGGTGTGGATCAACTTAATGTGACTTCAATTCACTTAAACGTTCAAGGTGTTCAACGCTCTGATTGTTCCACTTATATACACTCATCCAATTAGCTATAGAACCTTTGCTGTGTAGGTGGGCGTGGCTGTTTTACAGAGCCATTCGAGACTACAGCCATTCCTGGGCTATCATCCAATAGGCTAGGATGCATGTTGTAGGATACCATGAAAGCGCAGGCTCCGGGGCTCAGAGTGCAGGAAAGGTAGACACTGCAGGATGTAGGTTAATGGGTATAAGGTAACGCAATATGTTGGATGATACAGGTTACAGTACGTGGGATTAGATAGTCTCAGTATCTTCCAGAGACACCTCACATGAGAGATTCTGACGGTATCAGCGTCCTTCAATTTTAAGGATGTTTACACACTCGTTTCGTCGTACGTACATTTCTTTCCATAGAGGAACCTTGTTCGTTTCATTGACTTCCGAGGGACATTTGTAATGCAGAGATGTATGTGATCGATGGTTGCAATTACACAAAAGCTCCAATAACGATAGATCTTCTTGTGTGTAAATATCTGTACATTGCTATTTTTATATTCCATATGACTCTCCGCGCTGTTTTTTCGTTGTGGGCGACGTAGAAATGAATGTTCTACTTCAAATAGACTTTCACTCCTCCGTTGTTGTACTCGTTCTCTTTGTCGAAAGGAAGGTTATTTTCCGTCGATCAAGATCGGATCGAGGTCGGACATAATAAACTTACGTTATTTTTACGAGAAGGGGGATAATCCACAAATAATAGGAGGCGTTCATAGCGAAGAGGAGAAACTGCACGTCGTCGTTGTTTTCGGAAACATCTGACACATCAGCGAAACCTAACCCAGAAACTCTGGCTGTGATAGGTAAATTTAGTGTAAGGGGGCGTGGCATTCCTATCACAGCCCAGATCGCGCCTAGGTTAAATTTTCGCGATAAAAATTTGACTCGCGAAAAGCGGCTTTTCGCTGACGAAAATAACGAAACGGGAGAGAAAAAATATGCCAATTTGATACAGTTTGACCGACCTGAGCTTCTTTAACCATGTACCATCTCTCATGACTGTTTTGATGCTGACAAAATGTGATCAAATGTGTGAGGAAAAACTTCCATTGATTTTAACGTTTTCGCGCCTTTCTGACATCTTGTGAGATATGACCTTGATCTCGTGACCTTCCTGATCACGTGAATACACAAACGTCGCTATTGGTTCTTGATGACGTGAGTCAGAAGACCAACCCCATTCTGCGCATGTCCCTGTAAACTATGGCGAAAGAAACCCAACGGCAAAATGACAAAATCCGTGTTTGATGGCAGATTCCAGCTAATTAAAGGAGTCATTAGGTGGTTGTCATAGTGCTGGAGATGCCAAATCATATTATTTATTCGACAAAATGCTTTTTGTGCGTCTGTCTCAATTCCCCACGCCGTGTGCAGTTAAAGATCTCGAGCGACTGACGTCTTATTTATTTTTTTCCTTTTCGGTCTGTATATGTGATTCGGGCTAAAGGGGTCAGCAACAACAATAAAAAAAAATAGACTCCTTAGCCGATGTTTTCGGGCTACAGCGAAACCATATCACGAAGATCGTCTATTCTTGCAGTGACGACCCTACGGCGTTTTTGATAACTGTAAGCATCCTGATCATTCATTCAGCTTTTTTCGCGTTATCTGATATCCATTGGCCTTCAACATGGTATGTAATTTACCAGGCCCAGTAAAACTGATTGTTGGGGGAGGGGGAGGCGTCTATGGCGGAGCGGAGAAACTGCACGTAATCGTTGTTTTGGGAAACATTAGATACATCAGCCAAACCGGTATCACAAAGATCGTCTATTCCGGCAGTGACTACCCTGCGGTTTTTTTTTGTAAACTGTAAGCATCTTGATCGTTCAGCCAGCTTTTTTCTCGCCATCTTATATCCATTGGCCTTCAACATGGCATGTAATTTACAAGGCCCAGTATAACTGATATATTTGAGGGGGGAGGAGAAGAGGAGAAACTGCACGTCGTCGTTGTTTTCGGAAACATTTGATAGATCAGCGAAACCCTAAATCCTCGAAGAGGGTTTACCTGGACCGTTTTGGTGATTCGGATGAGTTCTCAGTCGTTGCGTCTATTACACAATCTCGTATATTTCATCCCCAGCTGTTGTTTCGAATTAGCGCGTCGGTATCTGAAGCTTGCGGTTTTCGCGTTGACACCCGATGTCGATTTCGGCCTAACTTCAAAGGTAGTCTGGCTGGCGATGAAATTCAAACCAGTCAAAACTCAAACCTTCCTGCGGATTGGCCTGATGAGCTGCTTCAGCGCGTTTGCTGATTGACTCGGTTTAGTCGGAACCCCTCGAACTATTTATATCCAGAACTGCTATCGGTAACTAACCAAGCCAGTGTATCGATCGTAACCTATCGATTGATACACTGGCTCGCGAGGATACGCAGTGACGACCCTACCGGGTTTTGTAAAGTATAACCATATATCGTTTATCCAGCTTTTTTCGCGTTATCTGATATCCATTGGCCTTCAACATGGCATGTAATTTTTTGGGGGGGGGAGGGGAGTCGAGTCGTCTATGGCGGAGAGGAGAAACTGCACGTCGTCGTTGTTTTCGCAAACATTTTATACATCTGTGAAACTGGTATCACGAAGATCGTCTATTCCTACGACGATCCTACAGGGTTTTGTAAACTGTAAGTATCCTGATCGTTCAACCAGCTTTTTCGCGTTATCTTAAATCTATTGACCTTCAACATGGCATGTAATTTTGGTAGGGGGGGGGGGAGTGGAAACTATCTTGTGAGAAGTAAATTTACCATCCGCTCGCAGCCATTATTGTAGGCTGGAATGATCATCTTTGTATTTGTATACATAACAATCGTTATGACAATGGTTTTGATCGAAATCCATAACGATATAGGGATATATCTCGTATAAGCTGAAGCAAGAACTATATACAATAGTGACCACAGGCGAAAGAGCTATCCCCTTGAAACGTTGTATCAATTTAATAACTTAATTTGGTATTGATTTCGGAGGAATTTTGCGAAATCGTTTGAATAATATTCCCGTGGTTGTCCTAGGGAATTGAAAAATGCTTCTCACCGGTTCTGGAAGTCAAACACCACCCAATGTTCTCCGGGGAGATTCGAGACTTCGGCGTTCCCGATATAGGCAACTGGTGCATACGTAAGCGTCCAGCGTATGGTCGAAATGAATGATACATAGCAGTTCATCCGTATTTATGGTGTTTTGAAGACGATTATACGCGTCTTATCCACCTCGAACAGAGCGGGGAATTCGGTGCATGCGATGCAGCTCACATATTAGGATAATGGTTCTCCGAAGGTCGCATCAAGACGTACGTTGTCTTCTCTTAACAGCAGGAGGTGCTCTTCTCAGATGGGTCGAGGTTGAAGGCGTATAATTAAGGTATTGGGGCGATATGCAAGAGGTGGAAAAAATTGACGACGTCTGGTGACTAAAAATCAACCATATGACTCTACAGGAAAGTAATCGTCGACACCTAACATTCAGACCCGCGAATACGGTGGATTCTCGGACGTAGCCTCAGTATCCCAGCCGCGCTTTTATTGCAGCTGTTCATGTGGAGATTATGAAGTATCCACACGGCCCCTAGCACCGGCTTCAATGGAATTAGATACGTTAGCTCGAGAGCTGTGATGACAGATCAGCTCCAACAACTCATCTGATGTTAATGGATGAGCATCATGGACGTCTGATGGAGTAAACGCCTTAACATGGGGTAACCTGGTGAATACAAGAAACCTAGAACAACTAACCTGTAATGTCCGACGTCGTATGGCTTAAATTTCCCACCGAAATAATAAACCTACATATATTTGTCGAGTGACATGTACAGAGGGTATAACCGCTGTGATACTGATGCAAATGTATATTTTCACCGAATTTCCCTCGACAAGTTCTACCGACACGTCCTACTCTATCTAACAAGCCCAAGTAAGATGGTACAACTAAACTCTTCGTCGTGCTGAAGTTATAACGCATTCTCTGAAGGTGACACGAAGTTGTTACAATATTCACACAGAAACGGGTCAATTTTAATTGATGAAGGGTTTACAAGTTATTTTTATAATTCCCGCGAGAGCTTTGGAGGATACGAAACCTATTATCAGTCTGCTGGGGCAGGCAGACTGAAACGTGTTATCCCATCAGTGGCTAAGAAAGCCGTTTTGGTCTCCTAGGCTTATCACACTGGGGTTTACGCGAACTTTCTGGACTTTCGGACTGATGTCTTGTATCACCAGTTTACACGCCGAATTTTCTTCGCCCGAAGTGATGATGAACTGCGGTGTGGAGCGATGCATTTTGACGTATTTGTCAACTTTGTTCAACAAGTAGCGTTGCTGTTTGAAAAAAGTCTTGAATGACGTTTCCTTCCATTTAAAATACATTACTCTCTGCAATGATTTTGTTTTTCATGAGCAGTCCAACATTTGCACTTACGTTGTGATCGGTGGCATAGATATTAAGACCCTCGTCGGCAATTCACAGTATATCGGTCTTTCATGTCGCCGGTCTTTTGAACTCAGCGCGGGAGGGAAACACAGCACAAATCACAGTGAACACAAAATATAATATTGAAAAAATTACTCAGCCAAAATGACTCATCAGAACTTCAGCGAGGTATATATTATTATGTATTTTTGTGTAACAAGTAAGTACTGAAAACAATCAGTGAAGGAGGTGGACGAGAAATATGCATCGAGATACATCATTGGCCTAATTTCTTCATAGTATTAAATATTAAAAAATAGGATATCTGCAGTTAAATGCGTTTCCCTGGTTATAACCATAAATAAGTCACGAGTATTAACCTCTCCCGCAAAATATTAAGATTTTGTCTGAAAATAACGTATTTCAGGTTAGCAACTGTGATTTAATTTAATAATTGATGCCGTTTTTTTCGAACACCAATTTTGTATCGAACTAAATTAGTTAAATTTGCTCAAACTTAAAAACGTTCATCAAATAAATTGGGTTTGAATTAAAAAATGACAAAAACAGTTTGATCACAATTTTCAGTATTATTTAAATTTTATATCATAATTTATTAGGTCTTTCCATTACGAATGGAATGACCTATTGTTATTTTACAGATTATTATTATTATAATACTGTCCAAATTTGTTAGCGGCCTAACGTCTTTACGGTTCGTTCTACTCGTTTAAAGGAATAGAAAACTCTTGAAAAAAGTAAGATGTAAATGAAAGAATAGTTCCATCACTGTCCAAAAGTATTTTTTATTTATTTTTCCGATTTTTTATTTAAATTAAGGATCCCAGCCTGTAAGTCACGCGCCTGCTCACGCCAACATCTCCTTCTCGTTCCGAGCAACACGTTGAAGTTGTGTTTACTCAGACGGGAAGGCGCTTGGGCATCCCTGGAAGTGAGGTAAGTTTTAGCTTAACATGAAATTTACTTGTAAAGTTATTTGCGCTTAAAACTTACCTCACTTCCTCTTATTGCATAGAATGCCACATATAGGATGGTGGGCAAACAACGCATAGTGAAAAGCGACTAAAGTGAGGCAGAGTGACTTGTCGGAATAGAAATCAAAGATCTTCTACCTTAGTTGGGATCCAATAGATCATACAGGTCCCTAGTAACATATATGTGGACTTGTGGTCTATAAGAACTACATGCCGCTATTCTGACTTCAGGATCAGTAGCCACCACCCCCCCCCCTTTCTCCGAGAGG
Organism: Hanleya hanleyi; assembly: GCA_036873755.1. NCBI lineage: Eukaryota > Metazoa > Mollusca > Polyplacophora > Lepidopleurida > Hanleyidae > Hanleya > Hanleya hanleyi. The sequence continues at coordinate 59,657 of JAVTVY010028644.1, forward strand.
GAATGAGAGGGAAAGACCCTCATCATTAAAAGCAGGTTGAAATCTGTCATCCGGCCATTTATCTTGATGGCTTCGGACCCATGGATACCCTCTGTGCTGTGACTAGGGGCCCGATGGAGTAGAGGTCGTGACATGCCAGCATCATTTCACAGAGGTAGAAAGAAGCAAAGTCGTATTTGACCTCCAGTAGCACGCCCTCATCACATCTGTCACCAATCCATTAGTCCATAGCCGCCATGATGCAGCGAGGGCTCTAATTTCTCTAAAGCGCGGCTTGTCTTTCCGTAGCCGCGGAATCGCTTTCTGCCAGCTCTTAGATCTTTAGTACGATTCATGTAATACAAGCGTCTAGTCCGTCATTCATAATTCAGCCGTCGTCCATTAAAGAATATCCGCGTCCATAATCCAAAGACCTATTCCATATCCATATAACAGTATTAGCACCAAATTCAAAAAAGACAATCATAGTATACATAAACATAGGCTAGTTTCCCGCAAGAGAGAAGCGGTCAACAGTTTTCAATGATGCCGACAAGACATCATGATGTTCCAAAAATATAAAATCCGTATCGCTGATCAGTATTCTTAATCCATAATAATCGTTCTAAAGTCGTTATCTAGAGAATGGTGTATCTCAGTCACGCTTTGATTGTGACTGTTCATATGAGCACCATGAGGATGTTGAAGTACATGGGTTCATACGGTCCCTAGCCCCAGGTTAAGCGGAATTAGACGCAAGTTACGAAACGTAACGCCATAGATCTTGCACGCTACGTTCGTATTTTGCTATCAGCATGCGATATATATCGCCAAATTTGAGAAACTTTGAGTGGAGGCGCTAGGAGGAATAGCCCTGTTTTATAAGTTTCTGCAACAATGTTTTGTGACGTTGATTGAAATCGTCACAATTAACACAGGATCTAGCAAATGCTACTAGGCGAGATATGTATACGCCATATGCACGTCCCGCTGGAATATTACTGTCCAGAAAGGGATAGTTTACGATGTCGAAATTGTAATCATCTCTTTTGTCATAAAGTCGACGAGAGATAATGCCCGCTTCATTTTTGTAGAGATATAGATCTAAATATGATCTGCCTGTAGGGCTATCTGTAGTTTCTTTCAAATCCAGTGAAGGTGGATATACATCCTTCACTGCGTCATTTATATAGCGATTATCCACAGCGAGAAGATCATCTATATAGCGTTTGGTGAATGAGAAGGAACGGGCTTTGAATGGATCGGTTTTTGAAAGCGCCTGCATATAGTCATATTCATTAGAGAACAGATACAGGTCAGCCAACAGGGGTGCGCAATTAGTACCCATTGGAATACCTATATGCTGTTGATATATTGTGTTGCCAAATTTCACATAGATATTTTTAATGAGAAATTCAAGCAACTCTATAAACAAAGAAACATCCCATGAATGATATCTCCTGTATGTAGTAGAGCTAACGAATGCTTTATGGCTTCCGACATTAATATATCTGCGATCAGTTTTCTTGAACACAGATACTATTAATGAACTTAGACGGCCAATAAGGTCCTGATGAGGGATTGTAGTATAGAGAGTCGAGAAATCCCATGTGGATACGTCTGTACGGTATGTGACCTTTAGCATCAAGTTCCTCCGTAAGACATTTTGAGTTATACAGGTGCACAAATCGGACACATCAAGATGTCAGATTCAAGACCGGACGAAATGAAATCAGATAAGGCTGGAATTGTGAACTCTCGAGACATATAGTCGTAGATAGCTTAGTAGTATATAAAGGCTATTACAGACCATATTTTGACGAGTGCGCAGGTGTTTTCGCGCAGATGACGTCACTTCCGGTGGAGGATTGAGGAGGAACTCGATTACGTGATCAAGGCATGTCCTGACTTGTTCTGGGTTGTACAGTTCTGCCATACGGAGGATGGGTACTAGTATTTCGCTGACGTCCTAGTAATAAACATAATCTATAGGTGTTGTGGCGGCTGATGTGGGTTCAAAATGGCGGCTGATGTGGGTGTGGGTGTGGGTTCAAAATGGCGGCTGATGTGGGTGTGGGCGTGGGTTCAAAATGGCGGCTGATGTGGGTGTGGGTGTGGGTTCAAAATGGCGGCTGATGTGGGTGTGGGTGTGGGTTCAAAATGGCGGCTGATGTGGGTGTGGGTGTGGGTTGAAAATGGCGGCTGATGTGGGTGTGGGTGTGGGTTCAAAATGGCGGATTGTAGAAAAACGTATAAAAGGAGGCGATTTTTAGGGGTGGGGTGTATTCATTGCACTACCCTGCGGAGCCCTCTGACTGACCTGACCTGACCAGCCTGCCTGCCTGCCTCTAGCCTGCCTGCCTCTAGCCTGCCTGCCTGCTTCACCTCTAGCCTGCCAGCCTGCTTGCCTACCCGCTTGTATTAGACGAAAGCATGAGACGTGGAGAAGATTTTCCCTGGGACCCAGCAGTACCTCCGGTTGAAGTCTTGCCTGAAGACGAGGGTGTGAGGGAGACCCGCACTCTTACACCGGACTGCACCCTATTGTTGTATCCCAAACGTGTGGAGCTCATCGATGACGACAGTAGGTGTTGGTGTACGTCTGAACCAGCGCGTGTCTCTTTATCGCCGGAAGGCTGGACTACCTTGAAACGGGTGTTATTGGGTGACCTCGACGGTGATAGCATTCACCTGTGTGACGACGTCTACATTTTCCGCGGTCCCTATTTTGCTCGACTCCTCTGTCTCAAGCAAGGTGGTTTTACTCTGGACCCTGATCTATGGACGGCTTTGCAACAAGTAATCCCCATGGTCGATGAAGTACTATCTCTATAGGAGCCACATAACCCATCAGAATACTGCGTATCACGGACTACACCCGTATAGCTAGGCGCGCATGTGTGACCTGGTCTATAAAACACGTCCCTCGGCATCCCACACCTTCATTTCTACGGTTGCAGAGCCATGACGGAGATCCAGCCCTATGCGACTCGCATTTTACAGCATGCCACCGTGGTGAATTCATTCACGGGTTACCGAGCGGTGGTCCGGTCTATGTTTGCAGATGGCGACGACAACGAGGGGCGACGCCAGATTCTGAACGAGTTCACAGAAGCGGTCCTCGAGCGAGTGCACTCGATGGAGAGGTGTGCCATCACTCACCACTACTGGACTATGACAGCCATCCTTGATGTTCGGGCTATGGACCACGAGCGCTCACGCCGGAACCAGCGACGGCTGGTTGGCCTGACAATAGTCTGTGCCCTAATGACCCTGGCGCTGTGGTATTGACACTATAAATACGAGGGTCAGACAGATTGTGTGTCATTCACCGTTCGACATTGGAGCAAACATGTCACCCGTCCTGCGAGCCATCCTGCCCCTTACACCCCAGGTGGGGTTACACGTCTATGAAGATAAAGTCACCCTCGTGGAAGACCGTGGAGATATTTGCTGGTCGCCCGCTGAGACCGTATCGAATACGGTGACGCTACCTCGTGACGGCTGGACCAAATTTAAACGGGTGTTGAGGGCGAGCTCGACGGAAACCTCATCCACACAGACAATGCCATCTACGTATACCGTGGACCCTTCTTTGCCCGTGTGGGACGTTCCCAAGACCCTACGCGAGGCTTCACCCTAGACCCCGATCTGTGGTCAGCCTTGGAGAAAGTGGTGCCTATTGTGGACCAGCTGTTTACACCGGACGAGCGATCATCAGACCAGTTGGGGTGGGCTCGTGCTATTGAGGACGCGCTGGCTGAACCCCATGAACAACTGTCTAGTCATGAACCCGACGACGAGGCTATAGACTACCCGGCTGAACTGAGTCAACACAACGGTGGTAGAAACTTGTTATAAATAAACCATACTCTCCGGGTCCATCATCATTGTGTCACCATGAAGCGCTGGGAGAAGGTGTTGGATAACTTATACTACAGTCCCGACAGTCCGGCTGCGTATAGTGCCTTGTCGGCTCTCTATCGAGCGGCCAAACCCCAGGGGATACAACGTGCTCAAGTCCGAGATTGGTTAAGAAAACAAGACACCTACACCTTACATCGAGCTGTCCGTCGCCATTTTCTACGGAACCGGGTCATCGTGGGAGGAATAGATGCCCAGTGGCAAGCGGATTTGGTCGATATGAGCGCCTTTGCCAAACACAATGATGCGAATCGGTATATCTTGACGTGCATCGATATCCTATCGAAGTATGCGTGGGTGGTACCCATCCGGACGAAAACGGGGGCGAATCTCATAGCGGCGTTCAAAGACATCTTCAAGACCGGGCGCAAACCTTTGTATTTGCAAACCGACGAAGGCACGGAATTCCTCAACAGACCGTTCCAAGCCTTTCTCAAGAAACAGAAGGTCTTCTTCTTCCATACGTACAACGAGACCAAGGCGTCCGTGGTGGAAAGGTTCAACAGGACATTTAAAGGTCGCATGTATAAATATTTCACCTATAAGAATACAAGGCGGTACATCGATGTTCTCCCGAAACTTGTGAGGGTTACAATCGAGCCTATCATCGAAGTATACAGAGAGCCCCCATTACCGTGACCCAACGCAATGAAGCCCAAGTCCGGCGTGTCTTGTACCCCAGGCCATCGCAACGAGCACCGAAGGCTGTGTTCAAGGTCGGGGACCCTGTACGCATCAGTAAAGTCAAGGGCAAGTTCGAGAAAAGTTACTTGCCCAACTGGAGCGATGAGCACTTCCTGATTAAACGGCGCCTACCCCGACAGCGGCGAGTCTACGAACTGGAAGATCTTCAAGGGGAACCGCTGCTAGGCACGTTTTACGAGCCGGAATTACAGCCTGTCGTAAAATCACAGCAAGACTACTACACGGTGGAGCAGATTTTGAAAACGGAACGTCGACGTGGGAAACTGTTTCATTTCGTCAAATGGCAAGGCTGGCCCAGTTCCTTCAATTCCTGGGTCGCTGCCAACCAGGTGAAACGGCTATAAAGCCAGACACCACTGCCGTCATCCTTCATTCCACGGTCGACCATGAACACGGTGCAACCGCCTCTGAACACAGCGTCTTCCAAAACGCGCAAAGCGCAAGTGGGCTTTGGTGTACTAGTGCTAACCCTGCTGAGTGTGTTGTACGGAGGTGTGTTTTACGACGTAGCCTATGTCAGCACGTTACTTAACCAACTGAGAACACCAGCCATCAGTGAAACCGGTCTACAGAGAGCACCAGTCGTATCCAGCCCAGTCACCACCACCTCCACACCCCGTGTACAAGCCACAACGAGTGTAAGCTCCACACTTACACCAAGTACACCTACTACAGCTGAAGACCCACCGGATTTCATACCTCACAGTGAACCGACAACGACGACCCACGTTGTACCCATCACCACCATCATCATCCCTGAACGTGAACAGACAACGACAACCGACGTTGTGCCCACCACCACTCCAGTTCACTCGTACCAAATTTACAAGAGCGGGTTACCACGACAGCGGATACACCTCCAACCATGGACCCTCGGTGGCAGCATCCCTTCACCTGCGTCATCGCAGGACCGACGGGCTCCGGCAAAACGCACTTCGTCAGGAAGCTCCTTCAACACGCCGACAGCATGATCACTCCACCCATTGCCAGAGTCGTGTGGTGTTACGGAGAATGGCAGGAAGCGTATGCAGCAATGCCCCACATCACGTTCGTGGAAGGCCTACCCAACCTGGCCGATTTGGAACCCGACACCTTGGTGGTTCTGGATGATCTCATGGCGGAGACGGATGCGCGAGTCACCCAACTCTTTACCAAAGGCAGCCATCATCGACGGCTCAGCATCATCTACATTGTGCAGAATCTGTTCAGTAAAAACAAAGAACATCGGAACATCAGCTTAAATGCCCACTACATGGTGGTCTTCAAAAACCCGAGAGATACCACTCAACTGCTGCACCTGGCGAGACAGATGTATCCCGGCCGCACACCGTTTGCATTGGAAGCCTTTAAAGATGCGACAACCCCTCAGCACGGGTATATGCTCTTCGACCTGAAGCAAGCCACCCCCGACCACCTTCGACTACGGACCGGCATCTTTCCCGGAGAGACTCACCACGTGTACATGCAAAAATAATGTAAACACACCTACAGTGGCGCCCCCAGCTGGGGTGTGTGTGTTTTGATGATGGGGATAATAAAAAAGAATGAATACCACAGCAGGGTTATGTTCTCTGAAGTAGATAAAAAGAGCAGAGTTGTGGGTTCTAGCATTAGTTGTACAGGATGTCTGCGCGAGTACGGAAGCACACTCCCACGCTCCGTGTATTGAAGACGGCCCCACCCGAGTTAGTCCGAACCATTGTACGCGGTGCGGACCCTGCTCTCGTGTGCTGTCTGTGCGAGATTGGACTCAATATCTTAAAAGGCAACGTACCACTGACTGCGGCTCAGAAGACCAAGTTGGCCAAGCATAAGACAGGTCTCCGAACCTTAGTCCAGAAGCGAGTTTCTCAAACACAGAAGAAAAAGGTGTTACAGAAAGGTGGATTTCTCGGGGCCATCTTAGCACCGTTGGCCGCTTCCGTGTTGGGTCCAGTATTGGGTGGACTCTTCGGCCGACAATGAACCACACGAAAAAAATGGTCCCCGTCGAACCTCGGCTCCTTCAAAACCTCCAATCGCCCTACCCTGTCCCACCTACGGTGAAGACGATAAACACCCTCGATGGAGAGATGCAACAGATCTTACAGAGACCGGGGTTAAGCGATAGTGAGAAAGTACAACGGTACAATGAGACGCTTCAGCGGTACATGACGTTCTTTTTTAGCGGCCAATTTATAGGTAGGCATTTATATATTGGCAGAATTTTCTCGTGTAACTCAACCATCCTTCACATGGATCAGCTGTTTTTATGTCAACAAACACCTCTATTTTTAGTTTCATTCGCGCGATTGCATGGACGTCCACTGCCGGTTTAGCATTAGATCTGCTCTGTTACAAGTAGGTTCCCCTGCCTCACCCCTCCCCTCCCTTCCCTTCCCCGTCGTGATATAGCTGAGAAAATGCTGAAAGCGACGTTAAACCCTATTCACTCACTCCTTTGGACCATTTATCAATGCAAATTTCACGTATTTTTCTCAAACAGCTCATGACATATAACGCTCCAGTAATTCTCCACATATGCAGTCAGTCCTCCAGGATATTTTTCCAGCAACTTGACAAGGAGCACGGAATGGGACACCGTACATTTGTTCTACGTTACACATTCCCGCTACATCATGAAATATCCGTACACCATCACTATATATGCCTACGATCTTACTATTTATAGAGTTTGTAGCTCAAAATCACTCATTGACTTTAACAACAAGAATTACACCATGCCTTGCGCATGGCTCAGCTGAGATTACAGCGTAGTACTGCCAGCACCAACAACGAACTGGCAGACGACATGATCCAACAATTGACTAAACAGACAAGATCTCTCTTACCCGTACGTCTCAATTTATCTCAAACTGTTCACAATACATTCTAGAATAATATGATGGGCGAATTGTGTCACAAAATGGCGCATAGGATGACAATTGGTACAATTCCCCGGATAATAGTGCCAACCAAACCACAGCCCCATCTATACGCTTTGATGCAAGGGAGACAACTCAGACTGGGCCAATTTCTCTTGTAGGATAAGGTATTCGCACATTTCTATCTTTTTTGCGTGTATAGGGTGGTGGTGGTCATTTGTTTATGCATTTTACTCTGGGCTGTGAGATTGTAGAATACGATGGGAAAAGCTATGAAATGTTTTTTTAAGTACCGGGTAGGCTTGTATATAGATGCATATAGACCCATAGACACTCATATACTGGGATATTAGCCCAATGTATGTATAAATTCATACGGGGTGGACATGTTGGAGTCTAGGTGGAGCACTAGTGGCCCGATTGGGTAGAGTGAGGTGTCATGTTGTAGCTCTCGAGGAAATAAATAAATAAATAAATACGTTCCATACCTGCTGTAGTTCCTGGTACGTGTCTTCCGGACATTCCACTTGCTTGAGATCGTCATAGAACGCGTCCCGGGGTGGCAACTGTGTTTCCTCCAAGCGGTCGAGCGTCGATATGTAGGTGTAAGGGAACTTCCCTTTGGTTTGTGCACAGTCATAGGCCTTCACCCACTGATCGTAGCTATAATTAGGTGCTAAGTAGTTCCGTACATCCAGGAAATGGAGTGATGTGGTGGTGAGGGCCATGTGGTTGTTGATCTTTTTGATGACGGACTTGATGGTATCGGACTGGGCCAAGTAAGGGTAGAGAAATTCCTTCACCATGTTCAGATCGTATCGCCCCGAGTTGAATCCGAGCACCGGTAACTGGCTTAAGTATTGCAGGAAGCGGATTTTCAATTTCTCCGCATACGGTTTAGGTAAAGGGACATCCTGCGGTTGCATGGGCTCCGGCTTCTCGGACTCTGACTCGGACTCTTCATCGTCGCTGAACGATACACCCGGTATAGGAATCCGGTCGTCGAGTTGGTCCAGTACGTCCTGGAACTTGGACACCAATAGTTCTGTACTAGCTGCACTCACTTCTTCTAAATAGTCCATCATCCGGGTAATCAAGTCATGGGCATCGCCGGTGGACACGAAACAGACCGGTGCAGCGTCATAGCCAGGTACGTTGCTGGAAATACTGACACTCAGGGGAATATGGCGCTGTGTCCACTGTGTTTTCGCCGAGGCTGCGTCCATCGATGGTGGGCGTATTATGGTACACACCGCCAGGAAATTTCCGTTTGACAGTGTGATCACAAATCTTCTCGTGTCGATGTAATTTGGACGATTCTTTAAACACCCGATGGCATTGGGCACAACTGTAGGATTGCGCGTACAGACTCATATCATAGATCAGGGAAAAATGATTCACCCCGCCGTCATCAAAGATGTTGACTTTCATGGTGGAAGCATACCGTTCTGAAGACCGATGCACCAATTCAGCCACAAATGTGTCATGATCCTCCTCATCCTCCTTCTCTTCCCGTAGTAAACGGTACACAAAGATATTGACGTTGAACAGTGTTTCCACGACATCCAAATTCTTGAATGAGACTCCCCGGAAGTGCCGCGGATCTAGGTTTTGTTCCTCTAAATAATGTCTCCAATAGATATTGGCCCTACTATCACAAGCCTGGGGATGACATTCGTTCAAATGAATGGCTAAACACCGGAACAGACATTTCTGGTCTTTGTAGGGTCCATTTGCGCCTCCGATTAATGCATACAGTCCTTTTCGATTGAGTAGCCAAGCGGGAAGAATTACAGGAGCACCGATCGGATGATCTCTCATTTTGGTCACAAAAAATGTCACGTTGGTGACCATTTCCACAGTCCACTTGGTATTGGGGCGTTGCAACCGGGCCCATTCCAATGGGTCCAACGTAGTCAGTTGGTCGATGAGGGGCTCCAGTGACGCACGATTGATGATGGTGAATGGCTTGTCAAACACATAGGTATTATTACTCGGATAAAAATACCGTACCTGGTCCGTCTCTTTGTGCCGTAGAATATAGCCGAATGTCATATTCACTTTGAACGCTGTCACTTGGTCTCTGAAAATGTTCTCGGCATAGTTAGGAAGATACGTGAGGTCCTGTAGCCGGAAATTATACAAGTCTTGAATAGGGCGATGACGGTGGAAACATCGTCGGATGGTGCTCCAATGGCGCCGATAGATATCACTCACAGGGTGGTTTTCGGGCAAGGCGTCAGCGGGAGGCACAGCTGGATCCTCAGGAAAGTCGTGTTCGCCTCTCACATTCTCACGCGCCAAGGGAGATCTCGATCGGTCACGTCGCCTCATCCTGATCGTATATACTCCTGTAAAATAGAGCCGATTTTGACAATGAATCGGTCACGACTTCTTATTTCTTTGGAGGGGCAAGGTCAATAGGACTTGCGCTTTTTATACTACTAAAATGTGAAGTAGATTACATCTTACATAGGCCTATGCATATCACCTTGAAGTATTCTGGGGCATGGTCAGTACTTCCCAATTTTCCCTTTGTCTACTACTCGCCGATTTTTTTTTTTTTTATTATTATTATTTATTTATTTATTTATTTCCTCGAGAGCTACAACATGACACCTCACTCTACCCAATCGGGCCACTAGTGCTCCACCTAGACTCCAACATGTCCACCCCGTATGGATTTATACATACATTGGGCTAATATCCCAGTATATGAGTGTCTATGGGTCTATATGCATCTATATACAAGCCTACCCGGTACTTAAAAAAACATTTCATAGCTTTTCCCATCGTATTCTACAATCTCACAGCCCAGAGTAAAATCCATAAACAAATGACCACCACCCTATACACGCAAAAAAGATAGAAATGTGCGAATACCTTATCCTACAAGAGAAATTGGCCTAGTCTGAGTTGTCTCCCTTGCATCAAAGCGTATAGATGGGGCTGTGGTTTGGTTGGCACTATTATCCGGGGAATTGTACCAATTGTCATCCTATGCGCCATTTTGTGACACAATTCGCGCATCATATTATTCTAGAATGTATTGTGAACAGTTTGAGATAAATTGAGACGTACGGGTAAGAGAGATCTTGTCTGTTTAGTCAATTGTTGGATCATGTCGTCTGCCAGTTCGTTGTTGGTGCTGGCAGTACTACGCTGTAATCTCAGCTGAGCCATGCGCAAGGCATGGTGTAATTCTTGTTGTTAAAGTCAATGAGTGATTTTGAGCTACAAACTCTATAAATAGTAAGATCGTAGGCATATATAGTGATGGTGTACGGATATTTCATGATGTAGCGGGAATGTGTAACGTAGAACAAATGTACGGTGTCCCATTCCGTGCTCCTTGTCAAGTTGCTGGAAAAATATCCTGGAGGACTGACTGCATATGTGAAGAATTACTGGAGCGTTATATGTCATGAGCTGTTTGAGAAAAATACGTGAAATTTGCATTGATAAATGGTCCAAAGGAATGAGTGAATAGGGTTTAACGTCGCTTTCAACATTTTCTCAGCTATATCACGACGGGGAAGGGAAGGGAGGGGAGGGGTGAGGCAGGGGAACCTACTTGTAACAGAGCAGATCTAATGCTAAACCGGCAGTGGACGTCCATGCAATCGCGCGAATGAAACTAAAAATAGAGGTGTTTGTTGACATAAAAACAGCTGATCCATGTGAAGGATGGTTGAGTTACACGAGAAAATTCTGCCAATATATAAATGCCTACCTATAAATTGGCCGCTAAAAGTTTCCATAATATAGGGAAATAACTGTGATGTCTTTTTTCACTGTGACACGTTCTCCTAAAGACCTAAGCTGAAAAATTTCGAGAAGGGGGGGGGATTTCCTAGCATAGATATTATTAAAAAATAATTTATATTACATACGTGTACGGTGTTGATTGGTGTTACTGAGTGATACTGGTCAGCTGCATGTCATCAATGAGGCGAACACGGTACTTTTGAAGCTTCACTTCCTGGGATGACTGTAGGCTCAGACTGATCAAAAACGGTGTAATAGGCTGGTGGCTGGCTGGTGAATTTGCACTGGTAAAATGAAAAAAATTAAAAGGTTCTCCACAGCTCATACAAGCAGGCAAGCAGGCTGGCTAGAGGTGAGGCAGGCAAGCAGGCTGGCAGGCTAGAGGTGAAGCAGGCAGGCAGGCTAGAGGCAGGCAGGCTAGAGGCAGGCAGGCAGGCTGGTCAGGTCAGGTCAGTCAGAGTACTCCGCAGGGTAGTGCAATGAATACACCCCACCCCTAAAAATCGCCTCCTTTTATACGTTTTTCTACAATCCGCCATTTTGAACCCACACCCACACCCACATCAGCCGCCATTTTGAACCCACACCCACATCCACATCAGCCGCCATTTTGAACCCACACCCACACCCACATCAGCCGCCATTTTGAACCCACACCCACACCCACATCAGCCGCCATTTTGAACCCGCACCCACACCCACATCAGCCGCCATTTTGAACCCACACCCACATCAGCCGCCATTTTGAACCCACACCCACATCATCCGCCATTTTGAACCCACACCCACACCCACATCAGCCGCCACAACACCTATAGATTATGTTTATTACTAGGACGTCAGCGAAATATTAGTACCCATCCTCCGTATGGCAGAACTGTACAACCCAGAACAAGTCAGGACATGCCTTGATCACGTGATCGAGTTCCTCCTCAATCCTCCACCGGAAGTGACGTCATCTGCGCGAAAACACCTGCGCACTCGTCAAAATATGGTCTGTAATAGCCTTTATATACTACTTAGCTTGAATGTTAGCCACAATTTCAGGAACAGTTGATAGTACTACGTATTTCTAGTTCCTGGAATGTCTGATGTTTATAAAATTGAGCGCATGGTGCTCTGACACACGAGCTGCCGACCCAAGAGCCATAAAACAACGTTTTGTACGAAAGCATCTTCAGATCAATTGTATTGATTGGGTGGAAAGGATCCTCCCCAACTTACGAAGTACCAGGGATAAATCCCACTGTGGTAACTTGGGAGGGACTGACTGATTCGTAATTTAAATGATTTCATGAACGCAATCAAATTCGGATTAGTCGAAGTATTGATCCCAGTACCCCAAAGAATAGGCTGAGAAATTACTGCCCTGTAACCGTCTACTGTTGATGGTAACAAGCCTCTATCCCCGAAAAGGTACTGTTTAAAATCTGCTACTTGAAGATTAGTGGCTTGTATGGATCGATATCCCTCTCTCCACACCAAATATCGAAGACTGCCCACTTTGATTGGTATACAGCGGAAGATGATGGTCTGGTTGATTGCACCATTCGTGGCCCAACTTCCTCTGAAAATGTCGACTGAACAAGATGTCCCTTGAGCACTTGCACACGTGGCAGTGAAACAGCCCTGAATGGCTGTAAAATATCGATGACTTGGCTGACGCAATAGTTTGTGCAACAGCAGAGTCGTCTTGGTACATGCACCAGAAGATTCAGTAGGTCCGTGAACCACGGCCGTGCTGGCCACCACGGAGTAATGAGATATATGTCACAGGTGTGTTGGTGGATCTTTTGGACTACCTTTGCAAGGATTGCTGGTGGTGGAAACGTGAATGTGATCATGCTCGTCCAGTCCTGCGATAGGGCGTCCACTGGATATGCCAACGGATCTGGGACCATTTGAGTCATTAAAGGATATGTGACGACAATACGGGAATAACTCCCTTGCGTGTGATGGCAATCTAGCTGATTTTTTTTAATCAATCCAAAACCTGCCAAATCAGATTTTTGGAGAAGTTTACATACGGAAATATCATCCTCGAAAAAATTGCAATGCTCCGTTTAGCTCCGGTGTGGCCTTGTTCCATACTACGTGAGAACAAGGCCCCGGCTGTAAACCAGTCACCAGATCGAGTTGTTGGGAAATTGCCGTACGGGCAATATTTGCCAGACCAATTGACCATAACCAATAAAATAATTCGATTCTATGTCCACTTACCTTTCATAAAAATCCTTGTTTATGAGTGACCGTCCGTTTTTAGCTTGGCAAGAGATCGAAACTCGGACGAGGGGGGTAAAACTGTCCACATCTCCGCCATCTTTACATCGATAAGTTTTACATGGACAGTTTAACCCCCCTCGTCCGAGTTTCGATCTCTTGCCAAGCTAAAAACGGACGGTCATTTTATGAAAGGTAAGTGGACATAGAATCGAATTATTTTATTGGTTATGGTCAATTGGTTCGGCAAATATTGCCCGTACGGCAATTTCCCAACAACTCGATCTGGTGACTGGTTTACAGCCGGGGCCTTGTTCTCACGTAGTATGGAACAAGGCCACACCGGAGCTATGCTCCGTTGTATAAAAAAGGAGATGTGATTGATCAAAATGTGCTCCTCGGCCCGATTTGGTTTTTCGAGGCATTTACAGTGAGGATTTTCTCTCATAGCAAAAATATGACATCTCAAACCAGAATAATTTTGTCACACAATATATTAGAAAGTTTGTTTATCGGAAAGAACCACGAATGGTTTTGGATTGAGGTGTCATATTTTTGCTACAGATGAAAACGTTTCATGAAAATGCCAAAAATACCAAAATAAGCCCGGGAGCACATTTTGATCAATCATATCTCCATTTTTATGCCAACTGAACATCTCAGTTTTTTCGAACGAGGAATTTTAGTATGTAAACTTAAAAAAAAATCTTATATGGCAGGTTTTGGAGTGGAAAAAAAACATTGTTTTATTACCTTCACACACAAAGGAGTTTTTCGTATGTAAACGTCACTTGTCCTTTGACAGTTCCGCCGTGTGGCGAACAAATCTATGTGTGGCATCTCCCAGATATGAGTTATCTGTGTTAGTATGTCTGGATGAATTTGCCAAAGTGAAAGTGAATCCTCTAAGACATTCAGAATTCCCAGGATGTGCCTGGCCAACACAGACCGAACAAGATTTCTGCTTGGCTCTGTAATTGCGGAGATCTCCCCCTCCCCCACGGCTTGTTGATATAGGCAACCACTGATGTGTTGTCCGCCGTTGCTATCAGTAGGTTCTCGTTGGTCAATATGCGCGTATAGCATTGTCACTGCCATAAACTCCAGTACATTTATATTGTACGAGCGTTCCTCGATCGTCAAATACCCTAATATCGACTTGGACTCAAGGTGGGCCCCAACCTTCCATATATGCATCCATGTACAAATGAGGAGTCGGACGAAACGGACGTAAGGAAACACCCGGCATAATGTTGAGTGGATCCAGTCACCATTGGAGGCAATGTTTGACAAGAGGCGTGGCTGGTATCCACGGATTGAACTGCTTTCGTCCCACATCTGATTGATGTAAATCATTATCAGGGATGAAATTGCAGTGGCTCTTATGGTGCAACGCCCTGTGTTGACGTCTGGAGGCTGACTATCGCAATAAAGTGTAAAGCCCTGGATCGAGATAAAACTTGAGAAACTGAGGTATCTGCTTGTTATTTTTTGCGATCTATCTTCTGAGGGATTGGCAAGAGCTTATAGTGTATTGTAGTCCACCCTCAGAAATTTGCGCCTTTATGACAGTCAGTTCTGATTTCTCTTCGTGCGGGTGATAGCCCAGAGATATCAGTATCCTTAAGACAAACTGCGTGTCCTTGATCAACTGCTTTGCAGGTATTGCTTAGCTATGAGTTGTTTGCTTACAGTGATACTTTATACCGAGACTATGCAGGAATAGCGCCACTGGTGTAAACACTCGCGTGTACACCCAGGCAGAGGTTGACAAACCGAATGGTAGTACTTGGAAGTGTCGTTTGCCGACCATGAATATGGAGTACTTTCTGTCCGCTGGATATATCGGGATATGCAGTTATGTATCCCTTAAATCCAGGGAGGTTATCCATTCCCACTGCTGGAGTACCGACCAGATGGCCCCGTTGGACTCATGTGGCGGTCACAGGCCCCAGTGTCTGGACAGTAGAATTTAAATTCAGTATAATTTAAATAATTTAATTTTTTTTAAGTCATCCTATAATACAGAGGGGAAAAGGTATTGCACGCGCCATATTGGATTTGCCCGCCAAATACGAAAAAACAAAGTAAAGTTTTCACATTAAAAACTGTTTAACTGACCGTGTTACTGGTGTCCACTCAATTTTGAAACCTTTGTTATGCCATCTAACCCTACGGGAAATCTCAGATCGCCGTTTTATTGGTATAAATCCATCTCTGAAAACAGTAAACTTACGGCTTCTGTCAGCCGCTCTCCGCCTCGTCTGGGACGTAAATTGCTGTCTACGTCATCGCTTTCGGGGCGCTAAACCCGCACTAAATTATTCGAGCCATCTCATTGGTCAATTATCGGGACTAGTTTTTGCGGGAATGAAATCTTCACGAACATAGGAAAACATCGTCGTGGACAAGACATAATGATGTCGACTTTGACGGTAGAACAGCGTTATGCCTGCTCGTTGGTGGATCAGGGACATAATTTGGTAATCTTAGGCCAGGCAGGAACCGGTAAAAGCTTCCTTATAAATGAAATTCGACGACGCCTTGAGCGACAGGGGAAGCGAGTGGCCCTTACTGCCAGCACTGGGGTGGCCTCCAAACAGCTGTTCGGGGGGGGGTTACATTCATGGGCAGGCCTGAGAGATGGACGCTACACCAACACTGATTTGCTGAGGCGATTGAAAGAAGACGAAGACCAGAAAATATTCAACAGAATAATATCCATTATTTACTGTGTGGTATTGTGCTGGTGCCTTTCTGTACAGTACCGAGCATTTGAGTACGCGCAGTGGCGGCTTTCCTTTGTGCAGGTTTCGCTTGATGACAAAGTTAAACAAGGGTTGTTAAAAGTTTTCTGTTAGAAAAAAATTATTCCTTCAGAATTTGATTGTTCGTTGTCTTACAAAAAACAATATGTTGATTAGGCTGGGGAGAAAGAATGATAAAGAATCATTAAATCTGTGTGACTTTTGTTCTTTCATTTTTCTTGTTTGAGTGGGTGCGTCTCGGTTGGGCTGGGTCGGTTGGGAATTGGGGGGCGGGGGGCCCTCCATGTTCTCTGTATCGAGGTCACATACATGTTCGCCATGACCACACACTCTTGCAAAAATGTTATCCTCTCGCAGCAAAAATTGTAAATCATCTCGTGGAATTTCTCATTAGCTGCAAGCATACAAATGTAATTTGCAGTGGTAGACTATTATTGACTCCGAACTCCCTCTTTTGTTGAAGCTGAGGTGGGCGACTGGTTTCGGGCGCTTGCATTTAGGCCCACTAAAATAAAAGATTGTTTATCATGGGCACATTATTTTTTTACTTTTTATTTTTCTAAACAAAAATGCTGACATCTGAGATATATACCGTATAAATGTGTACACATAAGCTGTTTCTCATCACCGATGGATTGTTTATCATTTAAATTCAAAAATATATGGTTTTATAGCTCGGATATGCCCACACCTGTACACCATATTTTGGAAAAATGTTTTTTTGGTATTAACAGTTTTGCATACGCGGGTATTTTTATGAGATGCACGCGGGGAACGACCACTTTCTTTTCTAGTGGGCCTTACTGCTGGCGATTTGGTGCCAAACTCTGAGGGCACGGGTTCGAATTCTCACTGGACCATTTTACCCACTTTCTAAATGGCATTAACAACCCTTGTAATTCATAAATCTGCCTATGCTGTGAATTACATTATATATAGATACATTTTTGACTGGATCGTCTTAGTTTTATAACAAACATAATGACAAGATGCTTTGAATTTTACAAATTGAAAGGTCCAAATGCAGCCGACGTGTTATTAAACCTACCATATCAATATCTCTGCGTCTTTCGACAATTTTGACATTTTGAAAACAATTTCGTATTTCCCGCAAAAACTAGTCCCGATAATTGACCAATGAGATGGCTCGAATAATTTAGTGCGGGTTTAGCGTCCCGAAAGCGATGACGTAGACAGCAATTTACGTCCCAGACGAGGCGGAGAGCGGCTGACAGAAGCCGTAAGTTTACTGTTTTCAGAGATGGATTTATACCAATAAAACGGCGATCTGAGATTTCCCGTAGGTTTAGATGGCATAACAAAGGTTTCAAAATTGAGTGGACACCAGTAACACAGTCAGTTAAACAGTTTTTAATGTGAAAACTTTACTTTGTTTTTTCGTATTTGGCGGGCAAATCCAATATGGCGCGTGCAATACCTTTTCCTCTCTGTATTATAGGAGGACTTAAAAAAAATTAAATTATACTGAATTTAAATTCTACTGTCCAGACACTGGGGCCTGTGGTGGCGGTGGAGTAAGGTAGATTGAAAATCATGCGCAT
Organism: Hanleya hanleyi; assembly: GCA_036873755.1. Lineage (NCBI taxonomy): Eukaryota > Metazoa > Mollusca > Polyplacophora > Lepidopleurida > Hanleyidae > Hanleya > Hanleya hanleyi. The sequence continues at coordinate 77,447 of JAVTVY010028644.1, forward strand.
CCCGGACGTGTCTTTCTTGGGGACCAGAAAGACCGGCCAATAGAACCTAAGTGATTAGTCACATACCCGAAGCTCTATGACCGCCGCTTTTTCTATCAGTTTGTCCGCAGAAGATTGTATCGCTGATAGATGACTGGCTCGCAAAGAGATGCGAGATGGGAGGGGAATAGCAGTCATCGGGGAAATCGGCTCAAATGATAGGCTATAGCCATACCTTATTGTTCGAATGACCCACGATTCTGCCCATACTATATAGTCCAGTTCCGCCAAAACAACCGGAAGATCTTGTGGCCAGACCGGACACGTGATATCCCGGTGTTCGTGCCATACTGGAAGCCAGCCAGTATGGCCCAAAACATAACTTATGCTGCTTGCACAGCTTGGATTTCCCCTCACTTCCTGCCCCAACCCGATAACTTGGGGTCGTCCGAAGGGGGCGCTTGGCTTTCCTGTTTTCCATGTTCACTCTCAGCAGCCTTGGAACTAGAAGGCGTGTTCTTCGATCGAGGACCAGAAGTCGAAGCTGCTTGTTCCTTATTCAAAGCGACGGAAGCCACTGATCAGTCATGTTCGATACGTGACATCTCCGGTCTGACTTCGGCTACGGTATCACCAAACAGTAAAGAAGACGCAGTTGAAGTCTCTAACATCTGTCTCTTTACTGCTTCTGGTTTGTACGCGTGCATTAATGGAATGTAGGCTTTTCTCCTTAAATACATGAGCAGAGGACACGAGTATAGGCATTGTGTACCAGTACATCCTGAACAGCACCGGGAGCTATCTTTTGGTAGTCAAGAACGAGGTTAATTACAACACATATAAGGGAAGTGGGAAGAGATGCCGACATACTGACTGCGTCATATGACTTCACAGAATAGTCTTCTGGTAAACCTATTCTAAAGCACATACCAAGAATCTAACGATTCGAGATATGTGTTGTATCTCAGGTACGCTTTTATTGTACCTGTTCATGTGGCAACATGGATGATATGACCACACGGCCCCTAGCACCGGCATAAGCGGTATTAGATACAAATCTAGAGAGCGATGATGGAAATGCTCTGCTCTCTCGTATACTGGTAATTGATGAGCTGTTTCGCTGTGACAACTCGTACATTGGAGATTGGTGAGCTGTATTGTCGTCAGATGTAAATGACGGCAATTAACACAAAAGACTAGTCTGTAAGGCCCGATGTCGACCCAGCATCAACTTCCCACAAATGCCAACATATATCAAAGACCAAAAGGTCTGTACATCTTCTAGATGTTTTTGACTTTCGGCGCTCGCCAACAAAAATAATCCATCCTTGATAGCTTTAATGAATCAATCAAGATGGTTTGTTATCGCTACTCCTTGGCAAGCAGCTTCCTCTAACGTGGCAGCCTGCTTCATCGTGATGTTAGTGGATGGTTAGTCCCCGTTAACCTGTGCAGACCCGAAGCTGAATGGAGAATCCTGCACATTGTATGATCTATTATTCGGCTTCGCCACCAAGAAGGTCCTAGAAGATCCTGCAGGTGGAAGTGAGCTCTTGGTCACAGCCTGATTGCCCGTTCCTCCTACGTAGCGGGTTCCGTTAGAATTCTGTGGAACATGTCGCATACAGAATGAATAGCATTCGATGCCAAGTCTCTACATACTCGCCTGTTGTTGTTCTGCGAGCCTCATTCTCTGGTGGCTCAGAAGGCTCATTGTCACGCGACAGTTTGAACAATTCAAACCTCAACAGGGTTAAGGATGACATCATTAATTTACCTCGAATCCTGAATGATCCAGAGGTACGCAACGCTGTACCAAACTATTTTAAGTTCACAGAACCTCCTTGCATTTCATATAAGTGCACTAAATCTATAGCCACCAAAATATTCAATTACTCCAATGCTGTCCAGGAGTTTGACTGGAACTTATACACGTCAGGAGGCTATAGTTGTGATTGTGAATCGTCGAATTTTATCTATACACCATGCAAACATATTGTGACTGGTGACCTTGATGTGGTGAGTGATAAGGATCTGAAATTACTCCTGATGAAAGGACCTAAATACAGAGAGCCAAGAAGAATAAATCTGAAGGCCGACCAGAAGCTAGTCCTGTCTGCATTAGAACAGTACGTTAATGATTGGTCTAAGCGAGAAAAAGTTGAACCTACAGTACTCGCTGATTGGCTGGACCTCACCAAGAGCAAGGTCGAAACAAAATCGCCATATTGACAGAAGTACTCTTCCCCAAGCAAAACAAGTACTGAGAAACCTCAATTCGCAAGAAGTTCTAGCAAATCTCCAGAGTAAATTCGTCATAGTCCCAGCAGACAAAGCTCCGAATAATATAATATTCATATGTAAATATAAAACATTTAAAAACAATGTTAGTATTTGTTATCAAATCAAACCTGCTATCAATGTATGCCATATTCCCTCCATTTTGGAGATCTCCTGCAAAGAAATTATCTCCCCTGATCGTCTCGTCGATCGTCCGCTAGGTGGCGTGTTCTCCGCGCATGCCCTTCCTCTTTTTCCCATGCTGTGCAAGACCTGTTTTGTGTCAAGGCCGAGCAAAGAGGGGAGGATGGGTTGGGCAAATCAGATTGATAGCAGGTTTGATTTGATAACAAATACTAACATTGTTTTTAAATGTTTTATATTTGTGTGTCAAATCTTAACCTGCTATCAATGTATGCCAGACTCCCAACAGAGGAGGTTGGATAGCCGGTCTTGTGTCTTGCTTTGCTTTTGCGACGCCCTGTTCTGATTTTGTAAATCTGATATGCCTAGTAATATCCTGATAATTCCCGTGTCGTATAGAGGCGTAGGGAGCTCAAGGAATTACAAGTAATACGGCGAGAGGTGGACTCTGTTCCGACCATTTGCTCGTATACTTGGCCAGATAACCAGATGCCATCGTGATGCCTTGGAGTGCCTTCGTCCTAGGAGTGTCTTCGTCCCTTGGAGTCCCTTCGTCTCTGGCATGGTCTGTTCCTATACTTACCGAATTGTTGGGATCTTGCTTGCTTGAGCGGCGCCCCCTCCCTTCTTTTTCTTGATGGGACTGGTGGACTAAGCGCTGAGGCTGTAGCTAACGAGCCCAACGTAGTCACTCTGTCTGTATGTACAGACATGTCATGTCCCCAAGCTATGAGTTGACAGTCCGGACAAGGGCGTGGACGATATCGTCCAGTTTCCCCAAAGCGGCCAGGACATCGCAAAGCTGTAATCTCGTGAGATGATGCCTTAAACAAAAGGGGAGCATCGATGGCGAGTTGATAGATCCAGAGTATCGTCTTCCTCAGCCAGGCTGCAATTATGTTCTCAGTAATATCTGCAGATGCTCCTGGCTGTAGAGATAAAAAACAGGAGACGTCTGAAACCTCAGTAGAATCTGCAGGGCTCTAACTAGACATACGAGTCTGTCATCTTCAGCGGACCCACGAAGTCTGTAAATACTGGAATCTGATATAGTCTCTGGGCACATGGTCCCTGACGTGTGGATTCACTCTAGGCGATGAATTCCGGGATCAGGCGAAGAGGTATGGTTTCCCAACCTGCGGTCATGTCAGGGAACTGTGCTCCAATGCGTGAAGCTCCGATACTCTAGTGGCTGGAGCGAACGCTGTTAGGAAGGCTGTCTTGTAGGGCAGGGCCCTGATTGTAGCCGTCCTAAAGTCAACTAGGACTCTGGATAGCGCTGAACGGTATCCCTCTATGGTGCTTGGCTTGAATTCCTTATCTTGATGCAGATGTAACAGGAAGTCAGCTATCATCGGCACAGAGGCAGTGTCGGGGTCGATGTCTCTGGTCCAACACCGGGTACAGTTGAGAAGTTGATGAGCTGTCTGCCGTCGCCATCGCCTCTGTAACTGGTCTTGAAAGGCCTCGGTCTGCAAGGAAGTCCCCGATAGTCTGCAGACGTGAAGATTGAGCCACTGTAGATCGTGGTGCAGTATGCCGTGTCGCTGGTCTAGTAGCCGGGGCCACGGGCAGCGGACAAGGCAGGTCAGTCAGAAATCAGATTAATGACGGGAACCACGGGCGATGCGGCCACCACAGTATCCCGAGCAGGATAAGGGCGTTGTGCTCTGTTATCTTGGTCAAGACTGCCTGTACAAGTGCTGTCGGTGGAAAAGCGTAGGCGACGAGGCTGTACCAACTGAAGACATCGTGTCGACTGCCCAGACTTGTGGGTCGAGTGTCGGACCGACGAAGATCGGTAGCTGAGCGTTGTCCCAAGTCGCAAATAGGTCTGCTAGGGGCTGTTCCCAGGTCGATGCCACCTGACGAAAAACCTCTGTATGGAGATGCCACTCCGTCTGTAGGACTTTGTTCGGTCGTGAAAGACTGTCTGCAACGACGTTCAAATGCCTGGGTACATGTCGTGCCCAGATCCGGCATAGATGAATCTGTGTGCAGGTGAAAAGTATCCACGTCTCCTGGAACAGCAGCCGGGACTTCGTCCCCCCCAACTTGTTAATGTAGCTCACTACTGTCGTGTTGTCTGTGGCGACCAGGAGTGACTTGCCAAACAGCTGAGAAACTCCAGTGGACGACTGCCATGTTCACTGCTGCCATTCCCAGTACGTTGATGTGCTGTGTTTCCTGTTGTGGCGACCACCTGCCGGATATCTTAAAGTCTCCAAGGTGGGCTCCCCAGCCCGTAAGTGATGCGTCGGAGAAAAGGTTCATGTCCGGCGGTGTCAAACGAAATGGAATCCCGAACATCACATTCCCCCTGGGCCGCCACCATTCCAGGAACTGATGCAGATGCTGAGGAACTGGAACCCGGGGGTTGATAGTCGGAGCTCGCAGGAACGGCTGCAGATGAAACTGTAGTGGTCGTGACTGAAGTCGCCCGTACTGTGTCAGATCTTGAGTGGATGTCAATAATCCCATCAGGCTTGCCAAGGATGTAAGGCTGTACAATCGCAGACTGCAGGAGGAACAGCCCTCCAACGTAGATATCTCTAAGGAAGATGATATGTTGCTTGTCCGTCGTGGGATCCATGTGCCGACTACTTGTTGCCGGATTAATGGGCCCTTCAAAGCTGTGAACGCCAGGTCCCGGGTGACTGGTAGAGTAGTTCCATCCAACGGTGCTCTAGTGGTTGAACTATCTGTGTTCAAGTGACGAAGGCCGTGCCGCTGAACTGGCATTGACGGTCTGGTGGGAACGCCGGAAGTGACGACCATCGGGAGTCAGGGTCTAAATCTGTAGTGTTGAATACACTCAGTAAGCAACCGGCTCCATCACCTAGTCCGGTCTCTACTGTCATCCAGTAGAAATTGGAGTCCCAAGTCTGTTCCGGAATCTGGATCCGCATTTCGGATTATAGATGACTTGATACCCGAGTCCTGTATGATGGATGGGTCTGTGTTGACTTGGGCTTGGAAGGAAGGACCCTCAGTCTGGATCTGAACTTGTCCACTGTAGACCGGATGTCTCGTTTCCAAGAAACGAGTTAGTTGAGTCCGACTAACCGCTTCCTCCGAGATCTGGACTCCTAGATCACGATCTTGGGTGTAGATGAAGACCGAGGTTATCCGATGGAGAGTAGGATGATCATAGAAGAAGTGTCAGAAGCTGGAGTAGACCTCACGATGAAACTTGGACAGGATGAAGGGATGACTACTGGTTTGAAGGTGAAACTGAAAACCATCCGTTCCGACAGCGAGGCTGCTCTTGCTCCGGTCGGAAGATTCCCTCTTTACCCTGAATCTGTGCTTTCCCGTAAGGATGAAGCTACTCTGAGTATCTTGCTTGTGTGGCGACCCCGTTAGTCTTGCCCTTGCCTTAGCCTTGTCTACCGAAAAGGCGTTGACTGCTCCAGTCATCCGTGATGTCCTGCCATCATTGACGGTGGCATGGTAGTCGGAAATAGCTCTGTCTAGGAGGTGAAGTTGACGTCTGGGTCCTAAATCAATTTGCTGTAGCTGTAAGGGACCAGTTGGTATATGAAGTAACGCTATGATGGGTTAACATCATGCTCTGTACCATACCGGCTTATCTTGCCTGAAGTCCGACTGTCGGTATCTTGGTACATTCCAAAAGTTCGTCTATGATGAAGTGTCGGCAGTAGCAGGCAGCTGTACCGCTGGGGGAAGATGACTGTGACCCGTAACAGCACTTGACTTCAAAGGAACTTGAAAGGATAAGTCTTGATCTGTAAGTCCAGATCCAGAATGCTAGTCGGAAGTCCAGTCACTGCTCTGGTAGTTCCGATAACTGTAAGGTGGTGTCCGATTCCAAAGATAAACTTGGAAGCTGACTCTCGGCTCAATAAAGGTCCGTAGTAGAAGTAGAAGACTCTCGCTTCAATGGTCGGGATTCTGTCTGTGTACAGCCGTGACCCGTGGTCCCGCTGTTGAGTAAGGCCGTGCTGGCCTAGTGGGGTCCAGGGCCGTGATGTCTGGGTGTTCCGGCGCTCTGTATAGGGACATGATGTGCCGGGGTGCTGTCGCTCTAGAAGTCCCGATGCTCTGTGTAGGGCCATGACTTCTCGGAGCCTCGATGCTCTGTGCTGGCCGTGAAGTCTCGGAGTTCCGGTGCTCTGTATAGGCCGCGCCTTCCAGGGTCCGGGTCTATGTCTCTGACCTCCTTGAAGATGAGTGATGATCCCGATCTGTGCACCGAACTGTAATGTTGTGCACTGCACTGTGATACGGCACTAGGCCGCGGTCAGGTTCGTGGACTTGTGTCTTCTCTCGACTTGCGAAGACTTGGATGAACAACGTCTTCTCCCATGAAGCCAAACTTGACTTGACTTTAATCTTCAGAGAAAGCTGCGAAGACTTGCTGACTATGTCTTCTCCGATGAAGCAAATCTTGACTTGACTTTCATCTTCAGAGAATTCTTCGGCCTTCGGGAATGCGGCTTGAATCCACCGCTGTACCACCGAAAATCCGGTGTAGACGAATAAAGCTGAAATCCCGGTATCGTTGTGATGAACGGCTGTGTTCCCGGGATCTTCATGCTGTAGTACGGGTCTGAGCTGTCTCCGGAACCGTGGTGTAGCGTTCTGGCTAAGTCCGTCCTCAGTAATCCGTACTGTGTAAGTCCGTGACTTCTATGTGCGGCTTGACGGTGTTCTGGATAAGTCCGTTCCCAATAGGTCCGTGATCTGCTTGCGCCGGGGTACGACTTTGAACTCTGGATCTGTCCATGTTATGGCCCAGAAGGTTCACCAGTAGCCGGGTCTGTGCATCGGTATCGGAGTATCGTGCATCGGTATCAGAGTACCGTCGATCTGTATAGTCTTGAATTCTCTCGGTATCCCGGTAGTCCTTGTAGGCTCTTGGCTTGACGGGGTCTCGGAGTTCTGCATTGGGCCGTGATTTCTCAGAGCCATGGTCCCGTATGCTGATCTAAAGTCCGTGACCTCTTAGATGTGGACTCCCGGTGAGATGTAGACTCTCGGCGTACTGGATAAGTCCGTTCTTCATAGGTCCGTGTCGTTTCCTGTTCTGGGGTATGGCTCCGGACTGCAGTCCCGTCTCTGGAAGGAACCTCTCTCTCCGATGGTCGGGTCCGAGGTGCTCTGGAGTCGGAGTCCCGGCGCTCTGTATGGGGCCGTGACTTCTCAGGATCCCGGTGCTCCGTGTAGGTCCGTGGCTTATTGGAAGCTCGGTGTTCTGTATAAGGCCGTGACATCTCGGGATCTCGGTGCTCCGTGTAGGTCCGTGGCTAAACGGACTCTCGGTGTACTGTATAAGGCCGTGACATCTCGGAGCCGTGGTCCCGGTGTACTGTGTGGGGCCGAGCTGTGCTGGTGTCTAGGTCCCGTTCCGGCGATCGAATCCGTGTCTTAGACTTCTCTTGGTAGTCCCGGAGACTTGGATGAATGGGAAACTGTTATCCGAGGTCTGCCCAGATCCGTGGTTGTAACGGCTCCGGTGTAGAGTCCGTGACAGCATCTTCTCCGGTGAACTTGAACTGGACCGTGGAGCCGTGTCTTGAGTCTGTGACTTGTTCACCGTCTCGAAATGTAGCTCCGGGGTACTGCCCTTCGCCGGTTCCCGGCTAGTAGACGTGTCCTTCTTGAAGACCTGTCTTTCTTGCCGTCTTGCTGGCGAACTTGAACTGGACCGTGGAGCCGTGTGTCTTGTATCCGTGAAGGGTCTGTTCTGTTTCACGGGACTGTACAGTATGAATGATCTGTGAAGATTCCACTGGCGCTGATAGGAAAACTTTGTTTACAGCCAAGTCGTTGAAGAGGGCCTGAGTAGCTTGCTTCTCAGCTGGACACCTTGCCAGGTCAGTAGCCGCTCTCCGGAGTTGACTGCGTCGGCCATAGGATAGCTATGCCAGGTCACGTCATCCCAGTCTGCACATTCACGGCATGTCACTTGACTGTAACACACCTGTGCCCTGCACTTGAAACAAAGAAGTGCAAGTCTTTAACTGGTTAAAACTGACGACATGATTCGTTTCTTTATTATTCTTTATAGTTTGGGTGACTACGTTAGTTCATAATGAACTCACGGGAGAAAAAAATAACCCTAGGGTGCGTCTATAACAACCAAAAGTTACTGTTTACAGGAGCTCTTTCAAAACACGTCTTGCTACCAAGACAGCAAAGGAAAAAGAGGAAGGGCATGCGCGGAGAACACGCCACCTAGCGGACGATCGACGAGACGATCAGGGGAGATAATTTCTTTGCAGGAGATCTCCAAAATGGTGGGAATATGGCATACATTGATAGCAGGTTAAGATTTGAGACACAAATATTCCTATTACCAGGTGCTGGTTAAAGAATTGAGTGTAGACATATCTTCATCAAATACGTCTACTTGATCCCAAACAGCATTTACTCTGGAAGATTTATTTAACAATCACAAAAGGTTTCTCAGGGAAAGAGGTATTTGTCTTCCAACCAAACATAACGACATACCAAAACTATACTGGACTCCCAAAATGCATAAATCACCATACAAAGCTAGAGAAGCTTCACCACCAAGCTTCTTTCAACGCTATTGACGAGGGCCCTTTAGGAGGTAAAAGCATTTTGGGAAAGGTATTGCGCCACTATTTCTAAGAACTCTGGCGTTGAATGTATGTGGATATTGAAAAACTCAAAATGTCTTACGGAAGAACTTGATGCTAAAGGTCACATACCGTACAGACATGTATCCACATGGGATTTCTCGACTCTCTATATTACAATCCCTCATCAGGACTGTATAAGTTCATTAATAGTATCTGTGTTCAAGAAAACTGATCGTAGATATATTAATGTCGGAAGCCATAAAGCATTCTTTAGCTCGACTACATACAAGAGATATCATTCATGGGATGTTTCTTTGTTTATAGAGTTGCTTGAATTTCTCATTAAAAATATCTATGTGAAATTTGCCAACACAATATATCAGCAGCATATAGATATTCCAATGGGTACTAATTGTGCACCCCTATTGGCTGACCTATATCTGTTCTCTTATGAATATGACTATATGCAGGCGCTTTCAAAAACCGATCCATTCAAAGCCCGTTCCATCTCATTCACCAAACGCTATATAGACGATCTTCTCGCTGTGGATAATCGCTATATAAATGAAGCAGTGAAGGATATATATCCACCTTCACTGGATTTGAAGGAAACTACAGATAGCCCTACAGGCACATCATATTTAGATCTCTGTCTCTATAAAAATGAAGCGGGCATTCTCTCTCGTCGACTTTATGACAAAAGAGATGATTACAATTTCGACATCGTAAACTATCCCTTTCTGGACAGTAATATTCCAGTGGGACCTGCATATGGCGTATACATATCTCGCTTAGTAGCATTTGCTAGATCCTGTGTTAAATGTGACGATTTTAATCAACGTGACAAAACATTGTTGCAGAAACTTATAAATCAGGGCTATTCCACTAAGCGCCTCCACTCAAAGTTTCTCAAATTTGGCAATACATATCGCGTGCTGATAGCAAAATACGAACGTAGCGTGCAAGATCTATGGCGCTACGTTTCGTAACTTGTGTCTAATTCCGGTTAACCCGGGGCTAGGGGCCGTATGAACCCATGTACTTGAAGATCCTCATGGTACTCACATGAACAGTGACAGTCAAAGCGTGACTGAGATATATCATTCTTTAGATGACTTTAAAACGAATATTATGGATTAAGAATACTGATCAGCGATACGGATTTGATATTTTTGGAACATCATGATGTCTTGCCGGCATCATTGAAAACTGTTGACCGCTTCTCTCTTGCAGGAAACAAGCCTATGTTTATGTATACTATGATTGTCTTTTTGAATTTCGTGCTAATACTGTTATATGGAATATGGAATAGGTCTTTGGCTTATGGACGCGGATATTCTCTAATGGACGATGGCTGGATTATGAATGATGGACTAGACGCTTGTAATTCTCGCGAACCGAGGTCCAAATGAAACTTTAGCCGTCGGCGCTTCCGTAGATTTGACTAGACTATCATAACCATAAGTTAATCCCGATCGAGCAATTGGAGGTAACTGGCTTTCCGACACCAAGTCTGGAACAAGTTGCCTATTTCGTCCGTAGGAGTCTTGTTGATAGGGAGCTCGGCCTCAACTGTCCTAGTATTGCTGGAGTCCATATATTCGAGAGTTCCTTCCACCAGTACCACTTTGGTCAGTTTCTTGCCCGACTTGACCATGTCTGAAATTGAAGAAACTGGGTCGGAGTGGGCGATTCTTAATCTTTGTTTATGACAAGAGTAGCTACCGTCGACTGCCGAAAAAACGTGCCTCATAGTCTCCTCGTTCGTTATTTCAGTTGAGCGGGGAGACGGAAATACATAAGTCTCGGATCTAGCGAAGCTTTGAGACACCTGTATGTTCTGTACGCAAGCCAGTGCGCCGTTTAGATAGGCTTGAAACATTCCAAGGGTCCATTGTATGCACTCCTCGAATGCACTGTCCATGTACACATGAAGCCTTGACGATATGTCGGACATTTGGAATGGAGATCAAACAAAGTGCAGACCCGTCATGTAAGACAACTTCAATCGGCAACACTTTGCGTGCAATATACTTGGCCCTTTTCACTCCTTGGTTGAATGGTTCCCCACATGTAGTCACCTATTGTATGGGTCTTACAGGACAGGTTTGCCAAACAAAGGCTTCATCAAGCCACAAGAAGTACAAGACATTTGAGGGGCCATACCACTTGATTATTACAAAGAATACTTTCTAAAGGACTTCTTGAAGAAAATCAGGCATTGTCAGGTAATCCAATCCAGGTGATTTCGAGAGAAAGCTTCGATTTTCCCGGAGCTGAACTTTAAACTCGTAACCAAGATGGCAAGGGAGCGAGGTGTTGGCGTGAGGATGCGCAGGACTTGGACTGGGATCTGTGCTATATTTTTCGGTGCTGATTCATTGTAAACACAGAATGCCAAAAGTGGATGCGAGGTAAGTTTTCAGGGCAAATAACGATGTGTTTTCTGTTATATAAAATGGGTTTCACCTGCTTTTTTAAGTGATGGCAAGAACCTAGCGACAATGAGCAGTTTGATAGCTGTGATACAGTGCCCTGGGGTGTATCAATATGGATAGTTGCATCCAGAGGACTGAGAGCCTTTTATCCAACTGGAAGACCAGCAAACTGCAAATGCGGATCTCCAGTCTCCGATTGGGCAAATACGTGGCTTGTTCAATAGCGTAGAAAAACAAAATCTCTGAGCTACGCTCCTGTTCCTCGACAATGCTCAGATCTGCTGATATTCCTGGAATGAATGTCCCGAATGAGTGTATGGACTGTGATAGTGACAGGGCAGTACCCACACCACTCACAAAGGGCCGCTCAGAAAGAATGAATGGAAACAGACGAGTTAATCTTGGAAAAGACGGCGCTGTATCAATAATAGGGTTGATCTTGTTCCCCACACAGACTCTGTTGTGGACGACACAGATTTAACTTTGGACGAGCTGATTTTATGAAGGCAGTTACCATATGCTTCTAGATAAACAGGGTGCAGATTGCAAAAGTGCAGTTCTATATGAACTTGACGAGAGTTCCACTGTATAACATTTCTTCAAGGGAACCAAATGATCTTCGCAAAATCAGCTCGATTGGGGGTAAGGTTTTCGTGAAGTACATTATAAAATATGGCAGTTGCGTTGTACGAGTACTTGAGAATGCCCATCGACCGTACAAATGCTCCCGCAACATTCCAGAGATTGATGCATAGGTGCCTCAATGAGTATCAGTTTGAGAAAGTTTTGTTGTACATCGACGATATAATGGCTGCTCCCATATTAACACAAGAACAATGTATCCAGCTCACTGATTTTTAACTTTGTTGAAAATATTTATCTGTATAGCAATTATGTAATATTACCAGTATTATATCATTTAGTGAACAGAAAGTGTACCAGGATGCATGCCTGTCTATCCTTTGTCACCAGACACTGAAGAATCGCAAGAGGTGCATCCTATTAGTACCTTTCTTGAAAATGAACAAATCAGCTCGTAAACAATACTCTGAATAGACAACATAAGTGGCAGTCAGATTTTGGCATACATTTGTACAATGGTTCTTTATTATCGATGGATCTCGGTCACACATGTACAGGCTGTGGTAATTAACATCACACAGAACACAAACATCTCTTGAAGAAGCCCATCGATACAGTGTGTGGGCAAGAAGCTGTAATGTAATTAATATTAAGTTTATGGTGGACAGGTGAAAACAACTCTTGATACAAATTGACTGAGGGGTTTTACCAATGTTACTAGACTTGATATATCTTTTGATAACTATAAAGGCTTTAATTGTAATTGACTAAAATTCTTAAATGTGATCGTGAAGAAAAAATTGTAATGTTTAGCTTAACTGAAACACTCATATAAGGGAAGAAAATTGTGAAACTCGAACTGGAAAAAACTAGTTAACTTACATGTAAGAATATAAATATACTATGTAATTATTTGTATCTATTTTATGACATTATATTAGATTTATTTGTTTAAAATAGACTTGTATATCCATGGAAACAATCTGTAAAAGGACCAAATGTCACATTTTGTGTTACTTATTTGGTGAATACGAAGTCAGAGGTAAAATAAAATGGTGTTACCCGAAGCATCAAATGCTATACAGAATACATAGACTGACTGAACAGGCCTTTTGAATAGTAAATGGTAAAACTGCACATAGGAGCTGTGCATCTGACAACAGAACATCACCAGCATAACAATATTCATAAACATTTTTGTTTTTTCAATTTCACTTTTATGACTGAATATTTATTTTTATTCCATAATGATAGGGTTATACAAGGAATTAAAAAAAGATCACTGGAGAGCAGGACCAGTGATCCAAATATGTTAGCCAAATAGCCATTTCATCTAATACATGGATCTGGTGATTTGCTGAAGATCATCATAGACTACCTTATCATTACGCAATATAAGGGGATTGGAGTCAATTATTTAGTGACATGCAGAGAAATATTACAAAAAATAGTCACAATGACAAGTTCATGTATCCTACAAAATGAATGCGGAGATAAGCTCATAATAGCCGTCAGATCTGATTATTCTCAACTTTTCACAGTGCGCACCGTTTCTGGAAGGAATTGAACAATGCTGTAGGAAAATTAAAGTGAAGGCTATATCAAACTAGAGGCTATATTAAACTGTAGGTTAATATCAAACTGGAGGCTATATTCCAGTTGACAAATGCTGAAGAGGTGATTCTAATGTACGAGAGATGGCCAAGTGGTTCACTGGACTATAAAGGCAAACCTTACTACAACAGACTTAGTTCTGGAAAAGTTTATTATTATTATTATTATTATTATTAAAGAGTGAAAGCAATTTTACAGCTGACCAAGAATGTTTCACAAAAGATTCTGGACATACTTAATCTTAATGTTAAAATGTATCACTTCCCAACTGAACATCTCTGAAATGATGTTCCAATATCTATATTCCTATTTCTAGTGATGAATTGAACACAGAAATGAGCCTGTATTAACACCAGTATCTAATATGGTGAGAATTTCACTCCAGTCCAGATTCCATTAAGCTAATATAATGGTTGAGATAGCTATACTACCAACATAAGGACAAATCTTGTCTCCTGCACATGGATCCACTATAAAATTCAGGTCTCTGGAAAGGTCTGTCATTAACTATTATATGTTGAAGCTCAACTTTCTGAAGGGATTTTTCAGACCACATGTATGAAGAAAAATTGTGTATGAATCAAATTGACTGATCTGTGGAATACATTTTCTCCTTCTACAAATGCATTCTGAAAATTGATATACACGTGTAAATGTTCCTATGTAGAGCCTCTGTTAGTTCACTATTCATTCGACTAGTGTTACATAATTTCTTAGGGAGAATTTCAAACGAATATGCAGAGATTTAAAATTTCAAAGGGTTGTGAAGAAAAAACACTTTAATCAGCGGCGATGAAGTACGACTTGAACACATTTTGGTCTGATATGTGAAGTTAATTCATGACATTGACCATTGAAACAAAGACACTGACAAGGTCAGACAATGTACCAAGACTTGATGGGGAGAAGAGGGGAGGGGGGCATCAAGGTAGACAACCACATGGGTTTTCTCCAGCGTAAGACCAGACAAATGCAAACATCGAAAAATAAACTCCACAATGAATGAAACTTGAAGTGAACCACAATGAAATATGATTGACAAATGCACAAGTCTCGCCATTCTTTATATCAGATTTAATCCTCGGTGTCAGACTTGACAGAAAGCATTTGCACCTCTGTTTTCAAAACTCTTGCATCCATTTATGCTCCCTTTCTTACAGCTATGTACAATACTTTTTACAAGACTTAGGATTAACTGTAGAACGATAGACCCCGGTATACGGTGCTCCCATGGTGAACTACAGTTGAATGTCTAAGTTACCTTAAATACTACTATGATTCACTAACATCACGTCTACTATTTACACCATTAATGTGGGGCCATATTCCCATGGCAGAAAATGAACAGCATTATTCTGGATACAATCAACATTAGGACAGGACGTCCAAAGAGCGCAAGTATCTATCTTACATATTATTGAGTCTCACACAGGCAAAGAGCACAGTTTAAACATTATGACTTTGACCAGGCAGAAGAAACTCTAGAAAATAAATCATAAAATGGGCGTAGCTACTTTATTTTGGGAAAACACACCCCAAATATATTCTAGCTTTTTCTGCACTGAAGACAATTTTCTCTCCAAAATTTGCACCAAAGAATTCATATTCTTGAAATACACAAAGGGTAAACAACGTGGAACAATTAAGAATCTTAACATAGAAACAGAAAACCCTGTTCAACCTATGATGAAACTAACAGTCTTAAAGTAAACACCCAGCGGCTGGTCTTTGCTGATCCAATAGACACAGGTCATCTATTGCTGATAAGCACTTGAACTGCAGCGTACAGACTCCCTCCTTGAATCCCAAAATGACCAATCGAGAAGATTTAAAAATTTATTTGTTGTTCTTATATTACTCCTCTAACAAACAAGATGATCTGACACAAATAAAGAGCACTGCTTTCTTCTCGACAGGTAAAGTGGGTCTAATTGTATGAAGATATTAGCCAAATTACTCACAGTAATTTTAAAAATTTCATCTTTAGAAAGGAATATTCGTACTCCAGTTCCACTGAAGCAACTCCCAACAGCCGTTTGGCTCGAGATGGATAACGCCTAACCCAGGTTATTAACAGTGGTAGATAATACTACAGCCAAGCAGCTCACATCATAATAATATTTGCACTATGCATTCACCATCCCTGGGAAGTAGGAACACTGGTTAGCTTGCAGCAATGGTGGCAACACGCAGGGTTGACTAGACATCTCGGCTGCCACACACACACACAGGCCATTTCCCCTCACCTTGCGTCTCTCAGGGAGCAGCGTCCTCGGATAGAGATCCCCAGGCGGATCCCCATTATTCACAGCCAGACATTGATACAAGCAGGGATGCTACACGGGAAGGAGGTCGAAATCATCGTTGACCTGTATCATGGGCACATGGAGCTCATCTATGACGGGCATGCTGTTAGTGTCACACATTGACAGCTCCTTCATCTTCCACTCCCACTCCATCTTCTGAACAGCGAATAACGACTCTGCCTCGTGGTGGTGTCGTAACAACAGAAACTCCTAGAAAGGGAAAGAAATCCTGTAGTCATATGCCCAGTCTCGCCAATACTAGCTGAATATTTTGTTGTATAGATCAGTTTTGTGACAGCTGTTACTTATCAATCCAGATTTACGTACCGTATCTTTATTCTGTAATGTCTATCATTTTCACAAACATCGAGAACATATTTCAACAAAATTTCTTCAAAGTATTTTTATTAATTTATTTAGAAATATATGTCTTCATCATTTTATCCCATCTATTTATTTTCAGGATTGTTATTATCCAGTTGCAAAGGATTGTTATCCAGTTGCAAAAGTGGACAGTGAAAATTGAGCACAAAATCCTATGGCTTTTGACTTTCTATAAGAACATGGTCTAAATTAGCTACTGTAGTTTACAAAGAATAGTGCAGTCTACTTTTTTCTACCCACAGGCCCGCAAAACAAGAGTTTTGGGGTGTGTGGAGAGTGGTATTACGGTGAAGTGTCGAAATATGAGGTCTCTATATATAACCCCATGTTTTATATCAAACTACACTGAACAAGGCGTGAAAAGCACTTTGGGTAAATCGAGAAATAAACGGTTTACCGCCAAACAAAATACATCAGCATATTCTACAAGTATCACTTTATATATACCCGTCGTCAAATTGTAAATTTGTGCAATTTTTTACCTTTGTCGGACGATTCGAAATCCAATGTAACTGTCCATCCATCCAGGAACAGCGCGATTATGGCGGGCTTCAGTCTGAATTCTGATTGGTCAGTCGCAACAGCTGATCAGTGTTTGACTCTCTTGCCGGAGGCGTGTCACGACTGACCAATCAGAATTGAGAACGAAGCCCACCATAATTACGCTGTTCCTGGATGGATGGACAGTTACATTGGATTTTGAGTCATCTGGCAAAGGTAAACAAGAGCCCAAGGGGCTTCAACATACGCCCGTATATCTGGAATTGCATTGGTTCAAATTTCAAGGTTGTTTAATAGCCTTGATTCCAATTGATCTAGCAATCCAGAGAAAGGTCTACAATTCTTTGCTTATAAGAATGTAACATATATCACATCTTATATTGAATGATAAACTAAAATGAGCTCAACTCTTGGTAACTAGTTGACCTTGAAGCAAGAGCTTAGAGCTCACATATCCCACACTGAAATCGACAATAGTCAAACACAAGAAAATAGTAGTTTTCCTGCAAATGGATTCCTTTCAGACGAGAGATTTTTCATGAAGGAAGAAGAAAGAGATGAAGTAAACCTTTGTTCTTGAGTTAATAAACAGGTGTGAAGTTCATAAAGGACTCCTCTCCCCGTTAAATTAGTAAATGTATGGTTTTTATTTCACAACAGTTTAACTAAATGAAGCGTTTCAAACATGGGAGACAACTCCACAGGACAATACCATATAAATGCAGGGGAAAGAACTTCGAATATTCCAACAATATTCCAACACATTTAGTCAGCTAAGCTCGATTCAGTTTTGGGGGACTGCGACCTAGACCTTTGACAAATTGATCTCATATGTATGGCTCCACTTTGCCATGCGAGTAAGGTATACTCAAAGTTTGGTACCAATCCATACCTTGAAACTAGAGCTATCGCATGGACAACAAATGTTAATGGATGAATGGACAGAACGCAACATCGCATTACACGACCTCGTCTTCGAGAGGCATATGAAAATGTGACTTGTAATGATTTCTTGATTTTGGGGTCACAGTGACCTTGACCTTTGACCTTGACCTCAATTTTGGTACACAACACATCGTCTTCCCTCAATCTTTCAATGCACACAAAAATCATGATTTTTAATGATTTCCTGATTTTGGAATCACAGTGACCTTGACCTTTGACCTTGGCCTAAATTTTGGTACATGACAAACTGTCTGCCCTCAATTTCTCAATGAACACAAAAAGTCATGATTTTTAACAATTTCACGATTTTGGGGTCACAGTGACCTTGACCTACATTTTGGTATGTGACACATTGTGTCCCCCTAATGTATCTACTGACACAAAAAATGTTATTTTTGATAATTTCCTAATTTTGGGGTCGGTGACCTTTGACCTTGACCTAATTTTTGGTATGCATCACTTCATTTCCGCCTATTGAATCCACTCACAAAAAAGTAGAAATTTTAAACGATTTCCTGATTTTTCGATCACACTGACCATTGACCTCTGACCTTGACCTACATTTAATATGCAACACATTGTTTCCCCCCTAGGGCATCCACTCACCAAAAATTAGAACTGTAGATAGAAAACGGTCAACGATCAATGAATTCCTGAGTTTTGGCAACAGTGACCTTTGACCTCTGACCTCGACCTCAATTTTGGTACGCGACACATCGTCTCCACCTGGCGTATCCACTCACAAAAAATTGCAACTGTGGACAGAAAACGTTCACAGATATAGACCGGACACGAACACTTCAGTGATTTCCTGTTTTTTAGGCCAGTGACCTTTGACCTGTGACCTCGACCTTCATTTTGGTATGCGACACATCGTCTCCCCGTAGGGTATCCACTCACCAAAAATTGGAGCTGTGGATAGGAAACTGTCCCAGATATAGACCGGACACGAGAACCGGACAGACGGACAGACGGACGGAAACCGCCATCACATAATACGACCGCCTTTTGGGCGGGCGTATAAACATTGCACAAATTTACCAATTTGATGACGGGAATGTAGAATATGCTGATGTATTTTGTTTGGCAGTAAACCGTTTATTTCTCGATTCACCCAAAGTGCGTTTCATGCCTTGTAGTTTTGTATAAAGCATGGGGGTTATATATAGAGACCCCATATTTCGACACTTCACCGTAATACCACCGTCCACAGCGCTCCCTGCCACCAAACTCTTGCTTTGCGGGCCTGTGTCTCTACCCGAGTCTTTATTTTTGATGATAACATAAAATTAAAAATTTCCAAAGTGAAGATGGGTCTGACCAGTCATCAGAATGATTTGATTTGTTGTTTTATTGTTTCAGGCTCCAGTTTTCCATTGGGAGGAGGGGGGGGGGGAGGCTTAATGGGGAGAGTTGTCACACTCAAAGTTGTTTCACTCATATGGTGATAGTCATTTTGGTTGGTGGAGGAAGTCGGAGTACCTGCAGAGAACCACCGCCCTTCGGCAAGTAACTGGACCAGCTGGGCTCGAACCCGTGCCGGTTAAGCGGTTTGAGGCTAGCGGTCACCAGCGAAGTGCCTTATTACCATTCGGCCACCAAGGGCCCCCCTTCAACTGCTGAAAATCCATGATGACTGACGCTGGGCTGGCTCAATAGGGTTCTGGTATAGTGTACATATGGGAGGGCTATCCTTAAGGATAATGAGGGATATTGATGCACAACCAGCAAGAGAGAGGACATCCACACGACTCCTTTGATTTCTTATCCCTTTCTGTAGTGAACGTTTATTAGCAAAACAACACCTGGATCCTACCTTGATCTTCTCAAACTTATCATAGACATCTTGTAACCACGAGAGAAACTGTCTGCCATTGTAACGGGTTCTCGACACGTTCTTTTCTCTCTCTTCAACCTGAAAACAGACAAGACAATCACAGACTGTGTCAGAGAAGAGGTTCATATTCATTGGGCATCACCAAGATTCATCAAAAGGTCTAAGCTGACAAATAAGGTTATGGTAAACACTCCACTAGTTCAATCACTCAATTACAGGGTTCATACACCAATATCATTTTCCAGGACCGTTTTTTAACCATTCAGGCTTTTATCCGATCATGAATTATCTCCCCTGATTCTAAATCTTCAGATTCCACTTCACGAGTTATAAATATGCATCCTCATAACAGGGGTCCAATACACCCCTGACTGCAGTCGAATGCACTAGCACAGTTCCGAAGAATATAATCCAGCTATTCGGTGTGGTCTTCGGAGCTGATTGAAACAGTCTACTTGCGAAGCTGACATTTTAATTGGTGAATTCTCGATCTGAAAATGGGACCTTATTTGTTTTATTTGCTAACTAGCCTGAAATGACAGAAAGGCTGTCATCACAAAATGTACTTTAGCAAATCTAGAACAATAAATTGAAACATGGCACTTTGGTTTGCGCTCAGCGACAAAGCTAACATATGATCGCCTGACAATCTGTCACCCCTACATAGTAATAGGATCCATTGTATCACACACACTACGAAAGTTCCATATGCATGCACTATATTCATGCGAAACACGAACAAAAATCAATAACATAAACTCGCTAGCAGTGAAACCAGTGTAGGTTATTGATGAACATATTTTCGGAGATATTTTGTTAATGAATAATGAGTTTATTACAGTGATGGAAGATGGTTTGTATTGGTGGAGTAATCTCCATGCCGAGAGCGTGTTAACAATTTCAATTGCAGGCAGTGCTTGTAGGCTAGACGATAGTCATTCAGCTAACATGTGCTGTTCGGAGTTTGATAAATATTTTTTCAGAGTTTGAAATTTTTTTTCGTGAGTGAATACGATGTCTGAGGAATTAGCAATGCTGTGTCTTTGCAGATTTCGTCATTGATTTACCTGTTCCACATCAAATATGTTGTAGATTTCCTCATCTTTAAGGATGGTACAGAATCCCAATGGCAGAGTTTGGTTGATCATGGCTCGCGCAGCCCGACCATTTACTCTTAGCACTTCCTGCTCTATAGATAACATCAGCTTCTCCTGCAATTACAGTACAATTTAAAGATGTAATCAGCCTCATAATGGATGCATTTTGTAAACTCTCCTCTGTGCATTATTCAGCCGCGAAGTTTGCTAAGGCATCATATGCACTATATTTGGTGATAGTGGGATCGGCAATATACAACGAATGCATATCTTGTCAGAGAAATTTGAAACTCTGCCCGCTTCGATGGGCTTTCTGTTTCGCCATTGAGTGTGTGTTGTACGCGGAGAGGAAAATGACGTCATGCAGTGACGTATGACTGACGTAGAGACGCTCACGAATCTGAATGCTGCACAGCTGCAGCTATGAGATAACGTCATGGCTCGTGCCTACGGCTCGGTAATGTCGCATAGCATACGTTGGTAGAATGCACCACGAGTGTATACGCTTGTTGACACAGCCGTGAAATACGAAGCTGCGCATCTGAAAACCCCTCGGCTCTGGGCGCCAGTCATTCATCATGTATTCAATTTGAAGCAAGACTTCAGGAACACCATGCAGTTAAGTGACAAATATACAGATTATGAAAAATTTTGCCTCGAACGCTTCCGTCCAATCACAGAAACCGGTATTCATTAGGCCGCTGTTAATTAATGGTTCGTTTCCCGTAACCCGCCCGCATCAGTATTTTTGCAAGCAATAATTACGCATTGTATTAATTATTGGTACTGATCCCGAAAAAAAAATGCCTATAATGAGTTCTGATTTCGCGAAGCAGCGCTCTCCAGTGATTAAATTGCTCGTAAAATACTGAGATTGTCGTAACAAGTTTCGTAAAGTCGTCTCTTTGTACCATGCCTTCGAAGGGCACTGCAGCGCCACCTGTTGTGCAGTTCAAGGGATTCCCCATAAACTGACCAATGAAACGGCAAACTTTCTTGGGAATCCTCTAGCTACGTCATTATGTTTTCCAGTCGGAGCTCCGGAAGGAAATTCTGTGGTCTCAATTCCGTCGTTTGTCTGATCGCAAAAACAGTAAATAACAACAAACTGAACATCCACAATGTAATCTAACGAAATATGCATTGAGAAGTGAAGAAGTATAACTATTCGTCTGCAAACTAGATATCGATTTGCACGCGGAGTTCTCAAATCAAACGGAAGTATGTTCATCATACACCCCTTCCGTTCCTCGTACACCGCGCAATGAATTTAGAAATGTCCGCATGGTTGATCGCATTCATCCTGGTTTTGATCAAAATGATTTTGGCCAACGGAGCCAAGATAGCTTCAACAAACGGTCAGTTGTTATGTTAAATTCACAACTTTCCTATTCTCTGAAAGACGGCCGCCAGCTCTGTCATCGAGCGTTTTCTTTCCAAGGCAGATTTGAAACTTCCGTCGATTATTTATATGGGCGCTTGTAATCAGCAAATAAATTCTATAAATCACTCAGTGCCATGGATCAAGAATCCACAGTGGCGGACTTGGAGAGAAGAAAGACTTCTCTTCCAAGTCTTTACTGACTCCGAAAATCAGAAGAAGGCATCGTGATTAGACCAAAGCTGTTGTTGTTGTTGTTGACCAGTGACTTGCCTAGAACAGCTGTATAGTAAAATTTATGAATCCTAAAAAATTAGGATTAATATTATTACTATTTATGGTTGCTTTGGTGAAGGCTGATTTAATATTGTTAGCCAGTACTAATCTGATGGAAACCAGTTCTAAATTAGCTCCATATATGACACCTCACATAATGTATTTTATGTCAAAGAGTCATGTCTAGGGATTGTGATCTGTGATTTCTTGTTAATGGTTATTATGTATGCATTATTCATTTAATTAGCAGGTCACTGTTCCTCTAGCAGAGGTTTTGTTTGATAAATCTAGTCCAGTAAAAGGTTTTATATTTTCAAATTTTGCATCCCAAGTTTTGTTTTAGTATTTTTTTTTTTTTCTCGCTAGGTAATAATTAATAATTAATAATTATCGCCCTCATCATGTCTATTTTCAAAAGCAAGGTTACGAGAAACAAAGAATTAATTAACAACGGCCTTACATAAGTCTGTTGATGCATCGATAATGTATACCAAATTTTACATGAAGCATTTCAAAATTATCAGAGATAGAGATCATTAATGATTTCGCATAAATTAAAGATGGCCGCCCATCCTTCCCGCAACTCAGAGAAACTGATGTGGTTATTCATTGGAAGTCTCTTGATACATCGATGCTGTATACCAAGTTTCATATAGAACACTGAAATGGTATCAAAGATGTTCATCATTAAAGATTTTGCATAAATTAAAGATGGCCACCAAGGTTTCCACCCAAACAGAAACGCCAGAACTGTCATTTATCGTAAGTCTATTGATGCATCGATGATATATATCAAGTTTTACATCGAGCACTCGAACGGTATCAGTGATAAAGATCATTAATGATTTCGCATAAATTAAAGATGGCCGCCCATCCTTCCCGCCACTCAGAGGAACTGATGTGGTTATACATTGCAGGTCTCTTGATACATGGATGCTGTATACCAAGTTTCGCATAGAACACTTGAATGGTATCAGAGAAATATATCCTTAAAAATTTTGCATCAATTAAAGATGGCCGCCAAGGTTTTCACCGAATCAGGGAAACTGGTTTGGTCATTCCTTTGAAGTTTCTTGATGCATCGGTGATCTATACCAAGTTTCACACTGAACAGAGAAATGGTACTCAAGATACACAAGATTAATGATTTCGCGTAAATTAAATATGGCCGCCAAAGTTTCCAACCAATCAGGTCCAGATTCAATAGGGTTCTGGGTCATGAGCATATGGATGTGCAGTGCAAGTTTGGTGTGCCTAGGATAAGTCATTGTAAAGTTATCTTGGTAACAAGAAAGCTGTGATGGTTTCGCATAAATTAAAGATGGCCGCAGAAGTTTCCAACCAATCAGGTCCAGATTCAATAGGGTTCTGGGTCACGAGCATACGGATGTGTACTGCAAGTTTGGTGTGCCTAGGGTAAGTCGTTCTAAAGATATCTTGGTAACGAGAAAGGTGTGACGGACAGACGGACGGACGGACGGACAGACGTACATGACGACGACAATACCCTTCGGCCAAATTTTGGCCGAGGGGTAAAAATAAACGGCATGCCATGCCATTTATTTTTAAAGATCAATTCCTTCTATTTTCTCGTGAATGGTAGAAACAAGTTTAGTTTTTTGTGGTCAAATGTGTTTCATTTTGTACCTGTTGTAACATGTCATTTTCGCTGAGTTTGGAAGACATCGATTTCAGCCCTGATTTGAGGCTGATTACATCTTTAATTATAAACAGTATAAATCTAGGAGAACAACTTATTTACCTGCAACTATAAAATGAAAATTATTATCAGTATCTTGAATAAAGAAATTCAAGTGGAAAAGTGAAAATACCTGGAGTTTTTCTAATCACTATACTTCCATCAAGAAGATTTTAAAGTATGTATTCAGCAGTAACGTACCCTTTCTACTATATGCTGCAGTCTTAGTTTGTACCGAGCCTTCTCCTGCTCAACAAACAGATCCCTCATTGGTCCACTCACAGAGTTCGGAGGTGAAAGCTGAAATGGAAAAATCAAAATTTCAGGCCATGAAAAAAAAAAAAGTGCTGCAAAACTGAAAAAATATGATTTTGACAAAATGTTTTGATTTTCAGCCCATAACAGGTGCTCAGATTACAGCTTGTCTCAATATGAGGCACCCGAGATGCTACAACCCCTCAGTCCCTTAACAGTCCAGCCCAAGCAATATCTCGTGGCAGCCGCATGGATAATACATACCAAATTTGAAAAGAATCCGATGAAAGGTTCACAAGTTATTGCACGGTAATGTGTATACATGTATGGTTTAACCACCAGGTGGGGTCACCTGTTTGCGAAAGTGGTCGAAATGCAATCCCAGGCGACACATCATGGTACGGTATATGCATACCAAATTTGAGAAGAATCCGCTGAATGGTGCTCAAGTTATTGCCTGGAAATGAATTTCAGACAGGTGAACAGATGGATGCACGGACACACAGAGGGACGGAGGGATGGACAATTGGAATCCAGTATACCCTAATACTATGCACGGGGATATACAGGGTGTTCCAGAAGTCTTGGTCACATTTTGACATTGAATATATTGAAAACTATTGAGGATATACAAATGCATATGGCAACATCATTAGCATTACACAAAACTTAATGACTTTCATTTTCAAATGGTACCAGTTTCATCTTACTACCATTCATGGCTCAGCAGATACGAGGATTTGAAATGTGACCAAGACTTCTGGAACACCCTGTACATTGGTAAAGTTGTGATCTACTGTCCTGGTCTGAAGCTAAACGTTGGGTGGGGCATTTGTCCATTGGGGCTTTTGTCCATAGTTTTCCGTTCACTAGGGCTTTTGTGAAAATCCCAAAGAGAAAGCTGTATTGTTCTCATATTGTTCATCATTCTCATAGAATAGCGATCATTTATTAAGGGCGTGCACTCATTAATATATCTTGAAGTTTCATACATTTATTCAGAAGATATAGCAAGTAAACAAATAAGGCTTTATTCAGTGTATCATTCAAAAATCAATAACAAACTCGCTAGCAGTGAAACCAGTGTAGGTTATTGATGAACAGATTTTCGGAGATATTTTGTTAATGAATAATGAGTTTATTACAGTGATAGAAGAGAAGAATTATAGAATATAGAATTATTATTATAGCTGGAATTATAGATTTGTGGATTGATTTCAAGATGAAACTAGAACTCGTGGACTTCGAAAGACTGCCGTTATCTGTGTGATTTTATGGTTTTGATGTTTGACTGTGATCTTTAGAAATACATAGTTTTTCCTATTTCCCAAAATTTGATCATGTGTATAGGTTGTGTTATGTGTAATGCTTTAGTTACCTTTGACAGTCATAACAGGATGAAAGGTACGAAGCACAATAATTTTATAATTTATCCCATTAATTAATTTGATGCTTCAGAGAAAATTTTAATGAAAATCAGATTTGGCTTGGAACCTTAACAGTCAGTACCCAGCATGGAAAGCAATCTCGAGTGATATCCTCGTTATCCACATACCAAATCTGCAAAGAATCCGTTCAGGTTTTTGAAAGTTACCGTCGAGAAGTAACTATTTTTTTACTTGTCTTCCTGGTACTTCAGCTTGTCACCCCTTCTGAAATTTTTTTTTATCACCATACTGTCATGTACTAGTTTCTCCATTTTTTTTCATGCATTGTAGAATTTGAACACACGGGAGACGTTGACGACACTGACAGATTGATCTCCTTCCTCTAGCTCTGCATTGCCAAGATCAATGTCCTCACTTCATGATGTTGATCATCATCCTAACGCATGGCACGATCAAACGTAGAAACTTCTGCTCATAGCCATGCAGTAATGGGTGATATCCGAGTATATTAGGGCATTTCCCAATTGGTCACATCCGATTGGTCCCGTGAGATCCGACAATGGCGCAATCACATTCATAAAACGAAGACACACCTCCAGAAAGCCATCGACTGAAATGATCTCTTGGTGGGCCTCGAAATGCCCCTATCACAAAATAAAAAGCATATCATTTTCCTGTGAACTGTCGCCGATTTTATTTTTTTGAAATAGGTAAGGTCGTTTGTAATATGATTTTTCTTAAGAAAAACAAATAAGCATGCTCCATTAGAGTGAGAACTAAAGTAGCTGATTCGCACAACTTCGTTTTTGTCTCGCATAGAATCCCCCAGTCTTGCGCCTCTGCACTCAAGTGAGACTGACATGTCTGAAATGCCCAGGTCAAAATATTTAAATACAGATAATTTCATTGGCTCGTTTAAATGCGGCGGGCATGTGACTTGATGCTTCAGGAACAACTTTCGAACAGGATCATGTCCCTCCAGAAATATATCCTTTGCAGCCGAGAGGTGGCATCATGTGGAATACATGCCGAATCATAGCGTTGAGCTAAGGACAGTCTTAAGCGAAATGTGAAATCCCCTCAGCATGCTAAGATGGATGTTGACTCGGTGGGCTCATTTCTCTCACCAGACTGTTCCACTATTAGGGAGTTCAGTGAAACATGTCAACAAAAGGTTCAATTATGAGATTAAATTTGTTGGAACGATATTTTCTTAAATATCATAACAGCAGGGGGGGGGGGGGGTTAGCCACTTTTTCATCTATGTTAGTATTAAACCCAGAATAAAAACTTGAATTTGAAGAATTGAATTTTTGAGAAATTTTGAAATTGAGTTTTGCCCCAAACAATTGTTTTTTATCGATGGGAAAATGCGCGCGAAACACGCGCAAAAAAATGTGTTATAGTGGATAAATATTGAATTCTTCAAGAGATAAGTCGAGTTCCCAAATGAAAATGTCGTGACAAATAATCAAGCAAAATAATTGTTGTTGTTGTTGTTGCCTTCACTAGATCAACTCGCGAGTGCTACGTTAGCGTGTCTGGAGCAAGTCAAAATCGGCACGGGCATCGCAACGTTCATGTGTTAGCTGTCCGTGTTGACAAGCACGATTTTCTTCCGATTAAAATACTCAGTGACAAAGTTTAATTCAGCTTTTATTCTCCGCAATAAAACGATCACTCCGCTCGTTCTGGTTATCGAAATGCTGTTGCCAGGCATGAACACTTGATAGAAATACAGGCCAGATCGTGCCATCAATCTAGTGCAGTTCTTTTTATTTATCCATTAGTTTTGCCTTTCAAGCTTCGCTAACCACAGCGCCCTCAACGAGAAGATTAATTACATAAAGGGAGATCACTCCCAAGAAGCTGTCGTAAAAGTCTCGCGAGAGCCCATTTTACAGTATGCGCAAAGACATTTCCGCGCAGTTTTTTCAGGGGGATTTTGGATTTTGAGCTTCCGGTTCAGTGACACAAACAATTTGGGCTTGAAAAACAGACTTCCGTTTATCTGAGACATCCCAAATTGGTACGAATTTCTAGTTCAATATCTTCTCCACATTTGGCTCTGTGACGGTAAATCTCAACTCTGCTTTGTTTTTTTGCAATCTTGCGGACAAAGCGATTTTGGCCCCTATGAGACCAAGCTGATTCAATAAGACTGCGACGCTACGCGGCAGTCTTAAACAGCCAGATCAGGAAGTAGATCATTGTGTTCAAGTTGCATCAAGACTAAGCATTTTGGATTTGAGGGGAGATATCAGAACATGTGATTCTACTTAAGAACCTGTTTCTATCAAGGTCTCTAAACAGTGTCCAAATTAGAAAGCTGTATTCACTGCTGCTGTTCAACAAGAGAGACAGCAATTTGTACTTTTAAGGAGGTACATTATTTTGAATGAGCTCCCTTGAAATTCGAATTGTCTCCCCTTGGTTTGTTCACACAGTGTGTGTGGGGATGATTTAAAAGAAAATCTTTTGACTAGGACTGCTGTGTTTGAAACCTTTAGTCAACTTTCCAGTCGATGAATGGAAGCATTTCACACAACAAAAAGTATATTTCAAAGGATAAATTGAAGGATATGATGCTATCATCAATTTCATGTATGAACCAGGTCTCTAGTGAATGTTACCATTGGTACTGCCAGAGTGCTTGCTGAGTTCCCATGTAACACGTAACTGCAGTTGACAGTCTTGTAGTCCTTGAATCCATTGGGCGCCTTTGGGGCCACAACCATTAGACGGTCTCTTCTGGACGCCACCTACAATCAAAGTATCATGGAGTGAGATATAATTAGTCACAGGAGTAATACATGTAGCACTGCCAATATACTTCCAAATTCCTTTTGTTCTCCTGTTGGTATTAGTTAATGCTAAATTTCCTCATAGCTACTTTCGCTAAAAAGCTGAAATATTGCTGAATACGACATTAAACCTAAATTCTCTCTCTCTCTCTCTTACAGCATGGATGTGTACAAGGCAGATGTGAATTTCAATGGGCATATATCTGACTTGATCATCTTGAATGATTCCTTTGTATCTCAGTCAGTTTGTCGTCCCAGATTTACCTCCAAGTACAAGCCCATCAGGTACCATCTTAAAATCACTTTGAGATTAAAAGATAAACTCCCTGTCTTCCATGAAACCTGGGGTTTTCCAATCGAAATTAAACTGGGAGAGATGGACAGGTGTCCCAAAATCGCTTTCCCAGTTTCAGCCGAGAAACTGATCGGTTATCTCCAGAACATAGAAGATATGTAATGCAATAAACATGTACTGTCAATGATTTCAATATTCAGAATTTCCATCATTCCATTTAGATGAAATACTCCTCTGCACAAATACAAAGAATTCATCTATTATACTTATTCAACTACCCCTGTGATTAATACATGTTAGGAGAAAGAACCACACTTGAAGTACCACGCTCGCTTGAAGCAATCATCACAGAATTACATAAATAGAAGCAGCTCCCCTTTGACCCTGGAGTTGCCTGCTCCTGGTCCCAGGGATGTGTTTCAGTGAAGACCCCATGCCTCCCATTTTAAAAAGAACGCCATTAAGAATAAGGAAAACACCGAAAGGGAGATATATTCCGGAAAATGATATCGTAGGTGGGGGGCGGTGTGGGTATATAGCCTTTATAGGCCTAATGTTAGCGAAGCCACTAAACACCGAAAGAGAGAGAGTTATAAATGTGTAATCATAAGAAGGAAACAAGTGCAATTTCAAGTAACTATAGGTCTGTTCTTTTATAATCAAAATGATCTCAGTAAGGGAGCGTGTCAAAAGTTTTGACGTTCAAACTAAAAGAATGCGTCAGAAAATTAACAGGTACTCGTTCTTTTTCTCTCAGCAAACGAACGTTCGACAGTCAGAAAATGAACACTACCCCATCAGAAAAATGAACGTCAGAAAAAGAACATTCTTTTTTGAGCGTTCAAATTAATATGGCTTATTGATAGCGGCCAGAATTCGCTGAAGGAGCTCACATTACGGCTATCGTGTAGACTCATATTAGAACGAAAAAAAAACAAAACAAAAACAGAACACTCGAAAAGGCAGCACTTTTAAGACTTAACTGTATTTATTTTGCACTAGCTTTCGTAGGTATATAACCCACTTCCTCTGAAGAAGGACTTTCGTTCTTTCAAAGCAATTATGGCAAAGATTTGACGTTTATCTACAGCAAATTCAATAAATGTACTATTTAATATAATAAAAGTGGATCTTTCGTACATATTCTGGGGAATTATTTACCGTGAATTATAGAACGAGCGACAAAAATGAACTAACGCGCGTGTATTATTTTTTGGAAGAAAACGAGATGAACTATATAATATTAAACTTCGACAAAGAAATATCACCATACTGATCTGGTTTTATTAAAAGTCCGATGTGACCAAATATTGTAAAGAATGATACAATAATCGGGTGAACAATTTGGTGAATTAAGCTCCTTAAAATGTTCGTAATTGGAAGATTTTTGATAGACGAATAAGGACTTCGTTATGATATCAAACCACACATTATTATATTACGTATTTGTGTAAGACATTTATATAACAAATTTGATAGATGGCATTCGACGGATGCTGATCGCGATTGTTAACCTACTTGTCAACTGTATATGTCCTGTCTGACCTGCTCTGTTTGATCGTGCGTGACGCACGTGCCGTCTGCCCAGGAGGCCCAGAAAGGGTGAGAGCTCAAAGTCGGTTGCCGTTCCCGGGTATATCAAGTTGTAAGGTGTGTGCGCCTTCATTGCATCAGATTTCTTCACCGCTACTAATTTTTTTCGTATGGGAAAATAGTGATATTCTTCAGGTCCAGATGGCTTTTTATGCACACCAAATGACCACCGGGATTTTCCTGGCAGGCCCTAACTGACACTGTCAACATTTGAAACCTCGGCATAATATTGTCATTTCAATTTAATGTATTACACATCTTGCGGTGTTCTAAATGCTATTCGTTATATTTATCATTTGGTGTCAAAAATGAGCCATCTCGGAAATCCCCTTGAACAGATGTACACTCTAAAAACGCAAATGTTATATTTAACATCTAGAGGGTTGGAGGAGGGAAAACATTTAGAAAGTGTTGTTTCACCACTTTTAAGTGTTGGATGTAACAGCTTAAAATGTTGCATTTAACACTTAAAAGTGGTGAATACAACACTTTCTAAATGTTTTCCCTCCTCCAACCCTCTAGATGTTAAATCTAACATTTGCGTTTTGAGAGTGTACATATAATAACGTTGATTTTATCGTTTCACCGATCTTCAAAAAAGACAACCCATTGGAGAAGAAAAACTATCGACCTGTCAGCATTCTCACCAGCTCCTCAAAAATCATAGAGAAACTTTTAAACCAACAACTGAAGATTTTTACAGACACAGTTTTTAACCCAATGCTTTCAGCATTTCGACCTGGTTTTAGCTGCCAGCATGTTCTTTTAAGTTTGTGTGAATCCTGGAGGAGTGCGGTGGAGAAATACGGAACTGTCGGATTACTGCTGGTAGACTTGTCCAAAGCTTTTGACTGCCTGCCACACTCCATCATAGTCGCTAAGCTGAAAGCCTACGGCTTATCGCAAGACGCCACAGAATTGCTTGCCAACTACTTAACAGACAGGAGACAAGTGTGAAAATATCATCTATACAAAGCAACTGGAGCGAAATCAAGAAAGGGGTACCACAAGGATCAATTCTTGGACCTGCCATTTTTAACATTTTTATGAACGACATACTTTATCGCATCAAACAGGGAACACTTTTTAACTATGCGGATGACAATACAGTTCTTGTGTGTGGGAAAAGTAAAAGTGAAATTTTATCTAAACTCAAGCAGGAAAGTTCCAATATTGTAACCTGGTGCCAGGAAAACCAGATGGAGGCTAACCCCACCAAATTCCAAGTTGTAATATCGAACGAGAAAGTTTCCAGCACGCTTGACCTTGGAGGAAATACATTGTACTGTCGAAAGTCAACCAAGCGCCAAATTACTGGGAGTGCAACTGGACAATAAACTTAATTTTGACGACCATGTGTCGAATATCATCAAAAGTGCTAGCAGACAGCTTAACGTACTGAAACGAATAGCTCACAACTTGGATCAACAGACTAGACTTTTAATCTACAAATCTTTTATGCTCTGCAATTTTAATTACTGCCCAGCCGTCTGGCACTCGTGTGGAAAAGTCAACGCCAGAAGACTGGAGAAATTGCAATTTAGAGCACTGAAATATGTTTTTAACGATTTTAACTCCTCTTACGAGACTCTACTTAAAAAAGCAAAGTTACCAAGCTTAGAGCTGTCCAGACTACAAAATATTGCTGTTGAGGTTTTTAAGTGTTTTAACAAACTTAATCCTATCTACATGAATGAACTTTTTACACCCGAAGACTGTGATTATAATCTTAGGAAGAGGAACACCATCTCCAGTCACCACAGAAGAACTGTTCGGGCTGGACTCCACTCTTTTAGCCATCTTGGTACCAAGATCTGGAATGATCTACCAAATCATTTTAGAGAAACCACCGACATCAAAGTTTTTAAGAAACTAATCAAAACATGGTCAGGTTTTAAATGTAATTGCCGTTTCTGCAAATTATGACCTTATATGTAGGATTTATATTTTAACTTCAATTCCGCCATAGCTTATTTATATTTAACTTCAATTCATTTTACAGATGTCAAGCTTGTTTTAATTACTGATTATTTTACAGGCATATAATACATGCATAGCTTTTAAAGTTATACATCTCAATATATATATATATATATATACAAAACACAAGAACTTTTATTGCACACTAAGCAATGTCTTTCAGTTCTCATGATCTCAGTTATATCTTACATGTACATGATATCAAGCTATGCTTTTTAAATCCATTTCCTATGTATACAATATTAATACGCATTTAACTTTTCCTTAATTTCGTTTTAATTAATGTTAAATCACTACTTTTACGTGCTTTATTGTTAGTTAATTGTTTCAACTCAGAGAGTACTTATGTGTACATACATATATATATATATATATTGTTGTTTTAACTGTCTTAACCTATAGCTCGGATAAATTAGCTCCCTGGAGCTAGCGTTTTATGTATTGAAATTCCGAGGGTAAATAAAAATTTGTATATATTGTATATTATCTTATTTTGATCAATAAAGCTCTGAAGAATCACATGATTGATAAGAAATCTGGACTATACAGTCTACATTTCTCAAGCATTATTTGTTTGTGCATTAAAACATGAAGATCACAAACATACAGCATGTTCGATAAAGATGCCGTATATTTATTATTATTATCATCATTAAAGTCCACTTTATATGAAACATGAATTGCAAGCAAGCACCTAAAAGGTGCGTGGACCCCTCAGCCTGTTTTTTTTCAGTCAAGTAGGATCAGGGCTGCATCTAGACCCAATTTAGTTTCGGAAAACATATGGGCGCCCAAAACTCAAATGAAACAAAAAACGAAAGTGTTGTTGTTGTTCAATTTGAAAGGATTTCTGAAGGAAATACTCCTAGAAATAGGTTCTGGGAGCATCAATATCGATCCGTTTGCATAGCTGGGTATTGAATTTCATGTTAATAAACCTCTGTTTTGTGATTGATCACAGGCTCTTTGCGCCGAAATTCACTTAAAAAAATTGGACCCTCAATAACGAATTACAAAAAGGAACTGGGAGTTTGGGATCGGAACCTGCAAAAAATCTCTGGATACCGTAAATAACAGACTTTGGTTTCACGTGAGTGGTGTGCTGGGATTACAGCATGCAAGAAAGTGTAGCTTTATCAGTGGTAAACACACTGATTGACACAGGCCCACCCTTATCATTATTGGGGGGGGGGGGGAGGTGCATAAGCTCCAGGTATGCAAACTGGTTCAAAATTGCCCAGAGTCAGGCTAAAAATGGGCTTTCCTAATCACTCGTTTTAAATAATTTCCAAGGTACAGTAACATGTTTGGTGACAAAAATTGAAGCATTATGTTGTACCAGTGTGGACACAAATATGATTCATGCAAAAGTTTTAGGATAAATCATATGATGTAGAATAGAATGATTTAATAGCAAAATTAAAGAAAAATGTTGTCCTTCATTCAATGAGAATCTTGAATGGACCAGGCTTTCTTGTATCAGGGAACCTTCAAAATTCACAATGAAACATGCAATCAAGGGTTCCCGATGGGCATAGATAACAGTGTAAAAGCTGAGCCATCAATAAATAATATAAAAAAAAATTAAAAATCATGAAATCATCATAGCCATCTGAAAATCTAATCATTTCAAAAGTTTGGTCAGGCCGGACTTCATAGATCTGCAGATATTCAGCGGACAAGAACATGTTGACGGACGGACGGATGCTAGGACGGACGGACGTACGTACATGGCAACGACAAGATCCCACAGCCCTATGGGCTGAGGGGTAACAAACTTGAAATGATTGAGGTGTTCACATCGCACGGCATAATAGTATAACCCCTCAGAGCCCCTTACTTTCCAAGTCTTGACAGGCTCTCGTTGATATTTAAATTGTCAATGGCTACATTGTTTGAGTCCTGACTCCTCTCATCAGTGTAACAATCTGTGTTCACATTTACCTGAAGGTGTGGGACATTCTTGCAAATGAAGTGTTTAGTTTATTTTTAGCATGTCCAGCTGTGAGCATATTTGTTTTAATAGTCTTGCCACTCTTCACAGCTTGTCCTTCAGAGAAAACTACATCAAATGGAAGAATCCAAAGTCAAGATAGGGGTGTGCGGGATGGTTAGGTTACCAGCAGAGGGAATTACACTGCAGTACTCCCCCCTCTTAAATCAAGATAGAAGGGTCCAATACTATAGGCCACAGAGGGAATCTGGACTGCATGAAATTGAAACAGGAGAGTCCACGTCACGTGCAGCATGCAAGTTTCACCCAGACTAGAAATGACACTTATTCATATGCAAATGAGATCGTGTGTAACAACATTATAGAACTGACTGCCTGGGGAATATCTTGCCCCTTCTGAAGCCCAGATTCAGCTCTGTGCCCCATTCACCAGCAAGAGGCAATTGAAGGGGTTTCAAAATAACGTTGCAGTATTATGGGTTTTTGTGTTAATTAATGTGTGGCCCCTGTTCGTCCCGTATATAATTTTCACAACACCCTCATTCAAACTTGGTTTTGAAGGCTTTTACCGGAAGAAAAGGAATGGAATATCCTATGTAGCATTGTGATCGTTTCACGAGCGCTGAATTGAAGAGTCGACAACAGCATTTTTATCGAACCGGTCGGTATCAACGGCGGATTTTGAATAGCCAGCGAAAATGACTTGAAACAAAAAAGCCAACACACGTATTTTCTTATATAAACAAAGATTAATTAACAGTTCTCTATTTTACAACATTCAACGATTTCAGATAATTTAAGATAATAATATCTCCAGGTGGCGACAAAACACTGAAGCCGTGACGGGGACAAGTAGGCCCCTAACAGAGAAACAATTCTATCATTGTCCTTCCATATATCATCCGTTTATTAAACAAAATCGCAGACATCGGACACACCACTCTAGGTTTTACAGAATGCACTGAATACATGTATATAAACAATGCAAAGCACATGATAAGTTACAATAAATGCTATAACAGAGAAACGCCGCGCTGCGGGAAAGTAGATTTGACCCGGCGCATTTTATAATAGTAACATCGCAAGGCAGGTTTCTGTATGTTATTCATTTCTGCTCGCGAAAATGAACATGCGAAAACGAACGTGCAAAAATGAACGTCAGAGTGCATTCAAAAATGAACGTTCTAGTGTTCATTTTCTGACGCTGCTCTGTAAAATGAACGACCTGACGCATGCGGAAATGAACGACCCCCTGTTCAAAAATGAACACGTTCGCGTCAAAACTTTTGACACGCTCCCTAATCACTGGAGTCGATGTTCATACAATGTAGGACTGCAGATGAAGAGGACTACTTGATGACTTAGAAAAGTTCCTCATATACAATGTTCTGTGTGAAGCCCTCGACATTGTCAGCGATGTAGACCTTCTCCCTCTTGCCTCTGGAAAAAGCGGTGTAGAGCTGGTCGAGGTCAAAGACTCTGTCTGGCAGGAAGATGCCAACCCTCTGATGCTCCTGCTCCTTGTTGAGGCTGACAGAGAAGTTCAGTCTGAGGGGGAACTGGCGGTGCACCAAGGTGAAGGGGAACTCGCCACTCCTGTCGTAGAGGGGGGTCCTGGGAAGGAACACCCACATCACTTTGTTGACCCTCATGGCCACCTCGCATTCGACAGTCCTCCCCATCAGATGCTTAACGATCATCCTGGTTCCGTTCTTGAGGCTACACTTGGGGTTAGCTAGCCTACAGGTTTCGCAACAGCATCACTGGGGCAACCAACTTCAGCATCGAGTAATTAGGTCGACAAGTACGTCGCATAGCGTGCCATATAGTGAGTAAAGCGCAGGAGCAGTAGTAGTAGTAGTAGGACTCGTGACAGATTAACTAGGTGGATAATGTATGATAATAAGCTTACCTGACTTCGTATAGATAGGTAGAGCTGGTAGGGGTTTTGTGGTTTTTCGTACTGTATGGGAGGAAGAAGGGTTATCTCAGGACTAGGAGCAGATGCATTACTATCAGCCTTTGGTCGTAGTTTCCTTTTCTTGTGCACATCCGTCTCCTCCGTTCTTGTAGTCCCATCTTCTGGTGGAGTCTCAGTCTCAGTCTCTGTCGTATCTGCAATGCATGATCATTTACAAGCTGATTAAAAACTGATCTAAACAGCATAAACATTGCTAAGCACTGAGAACCCCTTGGCTTTGGAGGTCATCAAAACTGAGGGCCTTGGTTGACAAAGAAATGTTTGATGGCAGCAAGCAAATGGTGACAAATTGACAGCTTAACCAAGTGACCCAGATAATATAGGTCAGTTCATGACAAAATGCCTTTGTGATTTAAATTGGGTCCTCCTGTACACTCTTGAGATATGGTGGTAACAGCAAAACAAAGATGGACATATTGTATACATGTATGCTCATGAGAATAAGCCAATTGATGCTAATTTTGACTGAAGCCCATGACCACATATGCAGGGCTCGAAATTAACACCCTTTTGCTTGCCCGGGCAAGTGAAATTTGCTTGGGACAACCAACCTCAGTGAGGCTGTTGCCCAGGAGCAAGTACCTTAAAATAATGAAAATCACATCCTCTAGCTGCTTCTTGGGTTTACTATACTTAATTGAACCATAAAATCCATGATTGATTACTTTTTACAAGGATTGGCAGCCATTTACTTCAAGATAGGATGTGAAAAAGATCATTTTCATTGTTGCTGTTTCTCTTCCACCATCTTGAAAACAGAGTTACATAAGAGGACCTATCTTGATAATTTCAGAACTTATTATCTCCCCTAACAGTTACATGTAGCTTCCAGAGTTTTGGGTGGATATGGCTCTTTTTTTTTGTTACAAAATAAACATTATGCAGATCATTAAATTTAGTTTCTTTGACAAAACCTCCTTTGGACATTGTTTTATAAAGTGAGAAATGAAATGAAACCATTTCATGTATTGTTTTTACTATTATTCCTCAAACAAAATATAAACAAGGCATCAGTTTAAATTTTATTTCTCCTTCAGTGACCAGTGCTCAAACTTTCACATCTTCTATTAAAATTGGTTTTAGATAGGAAACGGCTAACTTTTTATTAGAAAATTCAATTGCCATTTTGATAATAATTCAATCCCTCACTATTTTAGGGACAAATTAGTTTGTAACAACTTTGATCACCCTGTGGGGCCTCTGAAATCTTTAAAATAACTGAGAAACAAGCGTTCAATGGAACCAAATGGCCTGATTGAAAAGGCGATCAGAGAATGTAGCAGATTTTGAGACTGCATAATAAAATATTCTGCATCTGTGAGACGAGTATAACTGTAATGTATGATATATGGGATGAAGGGTGAAATATCAAGAAGTGTATTAGAAAAGGGGTCATTGATCACGGGAGAAGGCTGGAGTTGGACTAATCGTATTTCATCATGGGGTGGGGGGGGCGGGGGAAGAGAGGGATATACCCCACGGTGTAGTGCATGAGTGCAATCAATGCAGTATCAGATATGCTATCTGAAAATATTGATCAGCATATGGGGTCGAGTGAGGCTAATAGTTTCAAGATTTTATTGTATGAACACCAGATATGGCAGAGTACCAGAGTAAAGTAAACATGCAGCTTCGCATGAAGATCGAGCCCTTTTGGGTGGCACATCATTTGAGGTTGCACATCACTGGCAATGACAATACATTTATTATAACAAGCGTTCTGAGAACCCCAACATCTCGCCTTGTGGGGTCACTGGAGCTGACTGAAGCTGCAGCAGTATTGAAAGCATACATGTACAGCAAACTTTCTATGTAGAGGTGTACATGTAAATTTTTGCCTAACAAAAACATTAGCATTGGAAAAGTATGAAGTCTAAACCGCAATAATTTAGCCATACTTAATATTTCATGTCACAAAGAACACATGCACATCTAGTATAGACAATGTCTGACATAGATGATCTGGTACAGACAAAAACATCTAACAGATTATGTGGTAAAGTCAATAATGTCTGACTTAGATGATCCAGTACAGACAATAAAGTCTGGAATAGATGATCTGGTACAGACAATAATGTCTGGAATTCAATTATTGCCTGCCCAAATGTGGAGTATGCCTGTCAAGTGGACAGATGGGTGGGTCTCTGGCTAACACCATGGAGTAAGCCATGAATGAGCTTCCCAACTTTCGTTTTCTGCCCTGAACCATGTGGAGAATGAGAATGAGGTCACGCTGTCCAGGGTCATCTAAGAATTTCAGTAGCGTAATTGAGAATTCAAGATCGATGATGCTGCTGTAACTTTCAACCAAATTCAATGTTGTGCAGCGTTATTCATTATAATTTATTAGTGTATCAGGTAATTGAAAATTAATGCAAAAATATTGCTAGCCATTTTGAGTGCCCTGCATCCAGTGCTTGTCAAAATGTTAAGGCAGGGTTCCCAGCTTTTCATGGAAACAAAATTCCCTGATTTTTCCCTGATTAATTTCCCAAATTCCCTGAGAAATATTTCCTCCATAACAGGGTTGTAGCAATTAGAACACTAAGATACATAGGCAACTTGCGCAAAATGCACGCAATGGCCTCCCTTCTCCCTTTACAGCCATCCATTCCTCACCATACAAGTATGCAATTACCCAAACAAACATTAAGTGTACACTAATAATACAGGAACACTTTAACACACTATAAGATGTTAGACTCTTTCTGTGCAGTCCAAATATTTTATTTAGACAGTTGAATAACAGCTCAAGCTGTCTTTCCATGATTTACATCTGTCCAAGCTTTCCTATGAACAGAGAAAACTACCAGTTAATGTTCTGAATTAGGCCATTGTCACTTGATTGGTTGTTTAGCATGACTAGCCCTCATCTATATTTTGAGGGCAAATAATTAAAGTAGATGAGGATTTACATTTTTATGAGTGAATATTTGTATAGAATTGATTTGCAATTTATTAATAATAAATAATTTTAGCATCTAGCATGTGCATTTTAACAATCGAGGTCATGCTAAACAATCAACCAAGTGGCAATGGCCTTACTGTTTCCAAATCTAAGGCCAGATGATTCAAGTTTCTTTTACACTTTCTTCAAGGAGTCTGAAAGTTTAGTTACAATGTCCTGCTTCTTTCTGATATCTGTCTCCATGTCCTTGGCAACCACTGGCCAGAAGGTGTGTGTTCAGAACAGGGTGTTAGCTAGAATGAGTTTCAGGGCGCCTCACACAGCCAGAAAAAAAAATTCGGGTCCGCAACTCACGAGGGAGCGTAGCGACCGAAGGGGGGAAGAGTCCAAGAGGAACCTCGCGGCGGCAGAAGATTTTTGATAATTGCCATTTAAATTGATGACCTGAGAGAGCGTCTAGAGATGGATTTTATTATAAAGATTAACAGCAGGAATGTCTGTTTAAAGTCTATTTACACTCTTTGCTACGTATGTATTACCGCGATAATTTGAACTTGGAAGCAGAAATCTTCCAGGACGGTCACTAGCCGAGCCGATAGGTGGACGCGGGCACATGAACAGATTTTGATAGTGAGAGCTGAAAAACATCATGGCAAACAAAATTATGCTCTCTGATGATCTAATAATATACCCGAATGGTGACAGTTGTTAACTTGACATCCCAGAGCTTCTACTTTCAGTTCCGTGGCCTGTGCTGGAAGAGCACTAAACACAAGGAATCTGGCTGGACGGACAGACTATAGTCACAGACTGTTAGCTGAAAATGGAGTGCGATCATACCTGGGGAAGCGGGAAATTTTCCACGTGCTTCAGAGAACCATCAGGACATTGTCCTAATTCCGGCAATTGCCGTCTTTTCAAATGTGTTTTCATTGATACTCACGAAGGAAAGACTTGAAGGGATATAAAGTAACATTTTAAACCTTTAGCTACCATTTT
Organism: Hanleya hanleyi; assembly: GCA_036873755.1. NCBI lineage: Eukaryota > Metazoa > Mollusca > Polyplacophora > Lepidopleurida > Hanleyidae > Hanleya > Hanleya hanleyi. The sequence goes on from JAVTVY010028644.1 coordinate 117,639, forward strand.
ACTTCTTAACAAGCGGACCAAAAGGGGGATTTTTTTTCATTCAGTTGACGGACCCAAATAGACCCTAGCGGAATCCCTGTATTTATGTATCCTGAAAAACAAGTGCGGACCGGGGGACGTTTTTAACAATCGTGAACCCCAAACATGATCACCTAGCGCAGGCTAGCGGAGAACCAGGTGTAAACATTGGTCAAAATTGAAGGAAACGATTTCTGTCTACATTTTTAGCCATCCTGGGGCGAACTTCTTCACCTGGTCTCCGACTGCGAGTACATTTACAGTTTATATGGACGCATTTTTTTAATCATCGTGATAGTTTGGGATAATTAAGTGGCCTAGTTTTGTTTTGAAGCTTCTTGTGATGTCGGACATCCTTCCCGTCTCGTGCATAGGGATCTTAATACAATAATTATGAGTACCCGTCTCAGTTTGTCACCGCCCGTCTCAGCGTCTCACTGACTGACTGCCCGTCTCAAAGACGGGAAGACGTGTGGCTGGCTAATACTATGGTTCAGAATGCATAGTCACATTGCATGAAGTTATTAAAGAATTCCTGATAAGAGTTCAACCTATGCTAGATAAGCCCTTAAATTAATGAAGTGCTGAGAAGGAAAATGGTGTGCACTAAAAAGCCAACATAGCCAGCCACATGTGACTCCTCTCTTGCTACTCAATTTCCCTGAGTTTTCCCTGATGTTGGGTATTTTTCTCAAATTCCCTGAGTTTTCCCGGACTGGAAAACTGGAAAATCATTTTCCCTGATTTCCGTGGGTGGCTGGGAACCCTGTAAGGGGTCGTCTCGAATATTCGAATGTCATTTTACTATTCGAATGCCATTCTGACCTCACATATGTGTGATTTTCCGTAGGCTTATGCATTTGTAAATTAACTTTGGAAATTCTAGGCATAGTCGTTCTTTAGATGGGGGTAACAAGCAATTTTTCAGCCCACCATCACCAGATGGTGGGCGGTTCAAATCGCTTTTCGTCCGTGGTCCGTCGTCCGTAAACAATTCGTGTTATCGCGATTTCTCAGGAACTACTGCGTGGATCTTTCTCAAATTTGGTACACAGGTTCCCCTTGGGGTCTAGTTGTGCAAGATACCTTTTCCGGTCCGATTCGAAAATCCAATATGGCCACCAGGTGGCCATCTTGGATTTCCCCAAGCAACTTTGTCATCGTGATTTCTCAGGAAGTACTGCGTGGAACTTTCTCAAATTTGGTACACAGGTTCCCCTTGGGACTAGTTGTGCAAGATACCTTTTCTCATCCGATTCGAAAATCCAATATGGCCACCAGGCAGCCATCTTGGATTTCCCCATGAAACTTTGTTATCGTCCTTTCTCAGGAAGTACTGCATGGATTTTTCTCAAATTTGGTACACAGGTTCCCCTTTAATAGGGTCCAGTTGTGCAAGATACCTTTATTGGTCCGATTCGAAAATCCAAAATGGCCGCCAGGTGGCCATCTTGAATTTCCCCTTGAAACATTGTTATCGTGAATTCTCAGGAACTACTTCATGGACCTTTCTGAAATTTGGTACACAGGTCCCACATGGGGCCTAGTTGTGCAAGATACCTGTTTTGGTCCGATTCGAAAATCCAAGTTATGCTTCAAATTAATATGGTATTCCCGATTTGTTTTGTTGCATCACAATAGTCGGCGGATCAAACGGCGGGGCATATTCTATATATTGACTATAGAGAATATCCATACCATCACCTTCCATATCAAGGAGTTCAAATAATTCGGAATTAAAATGTCTTTCTTCAAATTTTAAATGAGTTTTCTTTAGTCCAAGCAGTTGCAAGTGAACTGACCCACCGTTTCGTCTGCAGACAGGTCGGCTGCATGAAAGGACGTCACTCTTGTGACACAACGTCACAACTCGACAACTGTAGACTACTGCGTGTTTCGATCCAAGGGAGATAATCAGGATTCAGACACTTTCAAAGTTTCAACATTACTGCGCGGATCCCTTCAGTATTAAGTATTGTACCATCTTACTATTTTCGAGCATCTTATCTTAGAAGAGATATCTCAAACTAGCCCAGTAAACAGAACAGAATTAGCATTCGTTCCTAATTATAAAATTTTAAAGATGTAATCAGCCTCAAAATGGACGGATTTTGTAAACTCTCCCCTATACGTTTTTTCAGCAAGGAAGATTATCAAAGCATCATATGTATTATATTTGATGATAGTGGGATCGCTATATACAACGAATGCAAGAATATCTTGTCAGAGAAATTTGAAACTCTGCCCGCTTCGACAGGTTTTCTGTTTCGCCATTGAGTGTGTGTTGTACGCGGAGAAGAAAATGACGTCACGCAGTGACGTATGTGTGACGTAGCGACGCTCACGAATCTGAATGCCGCACAGCTGCAGCCATGGGATAACGTCATGGCTCGTGCCTCCGGTTCGGTAATGTCGCATAGCATACGTTGGTAGAATGCACCACATGTGTATGCGCTTGTTGACACGGTCGTGGAAAAATGAACGGCATGCCATGCTGTTTATTTTTAAAGATCAATTCCTTCTATTTTCTCGTGAATGGTAGAAACAAATGTAACATATATCACTTTCGCTGAGTTTGGGAGACATCGATTTCAGCCCAGATTTGAGGCTGATTACATCTTTAAGTATGTTTCATAGCTCATGCCAAAGTGTCAAAGAGATTTGTCTTCGCTTCCAGTACCTAATGATGACACGTGTAAAAAAAAAATAAAAAAAATACTACAAAACGAAGACGAAGGATCCTCCGGACATTCACTTTTAGACTAAATTTTCTCTTTTCTCTTCAGGGTTATATCCAGGAATTTGAAGTAGTGTCCTTATTTGAAAAAAATAATGCCGAGCGCAGCGAGCCGTAGCTTACAGGCCGGGGTCCAGGGGCCGCCTAGGCCCCTGGAAGCTCTGGGGTCTTAGATGCTCTCAGGAGCATTCGAGCCCATTTCTGGCTATTTAAATGTCTTGTCAGATACCTGTAGATAATGAACAATTTTTCCAAATTTTCACCACATTCAGGCTGATCTTGCTTGTGTTTCAAAATGACAAAGTTGAGCAGGGACTTGCTGCATGAATTTCCAGATCATTTACTTCCACGTGCTGTCAGATTGATACTATACCATGATGTCAACTTTGACTAAACTAATAACAACTAACCTTTTTGCTGAGTAGACTAGGGCTCAGGGGCCGTCTAGGCGCCGAGAAACTCTGGGACCCTTGATGCATGACTCTTGTCGATCAGACAAGCATATCATGCACGTTTAATCTGATCATCTGCTTTTAAAATTATTACAGCTGCTGCTTTCAAAATTTCTATTGAATAGATTCCTCTGTACAGTATTTTTATACCATGCTGTATATCATTCGAAGCTGATTCTCTTCCCACCTCGACTGCCTCAACGGGTTGAACATAATTTGTCCCAGCTTCGATGCCTGCATCATTTTCCATGTCGTGTTCAACATCTGCTTGACCTGTGTTTTCAATACCGGCAGCACAGCATCGAGCAAAGAGAACGTCGACTTTGTGGCAGTCAGACCCTTCATCTTCCTTTAGTTTTTTTTTTTCAAATGTCCAGCCAACACACCGCATCCTCTTGTGCGGCCGCTACCCTTCGTATTTTCCCCCAGACCGACCTTTCTGTCCCACCATGACGGACAACGCGAGAACGCACACGCTGCCTAGCTCTCCAGACACTCGCAGACGTACATATTTCGGACTTCATTCATAGTATAGACCTCTGCCTGGAGAACGAAAACTATCGCGCCCCCAGTGGCCAAGCTTATCAACGGATAGATGCATAGTTGTCTCCCTTGCCATAAGTTGTCTAACGCGAGTTGACACACACTCGTCCAGGTTTACGGCTTTCAAACATCGTAAAAAATCATCATTTGATTTTTGGAAAAAATCATTTGATATTTTGCAAAAACATATACATTTTTAATTCATTTGATTTTGTACCTGTGTCCGTTTTACGGACGCTGTGAGACCCTAGATCTAACCCTGCTCTTGTACTATAACAACCGACATAAGTACAGTTTCTAGAAATCTTGAAACTCCTGAAACTTAGAAAGATGATATCTTGGTGTTTTCCAGTGTCCCTTTTTCGATTTTTTCGCTCAGATGCGAAATTCTGTAAACAAAATTACAAATCAATCGTTTGTTCTTAGTAGGGCCATCCTTAAAAATATGTGTGTTGGGCGTAACCCGCCCGCCCCATCCAAAACCTGCCGATCCAAAAGTTTTTATTGGCCATCTGTCGACGAAATGTTTTTTTTCTTCTTCAAACAGCCATGTTGTTGTTGTCATCGTTAAATTGCGTAAGTCGTGAATTTGTCGGCCAGAGTTGCATAGATTGTCAATGTGACAGGGGTAGAATTTGTTCATTCAAAGAGATTTATTACATATTTCCTGAAAAATCAAGTCAAATAGCTGACCTGTAATCAGATATAACTCCGGTATATCCTTTCAGC